>OY992879.1:33992349-34087349 GCA_963921405.1 Cepaea hortensis | reverse complement strand
AAAGCTGTTATTATTTCAGTATGTGAGACATAATGCTGTTATTATTTCAGTATTTGAGACATAAAGCTGTTATTATTTCAGTATGTGAGACATAATGCTGTTATTATTTCAGTATTTGAGACATAATGCTGTTATTATTTCAGTATGTGAGACATAATGCTGTTAGTAATATTTCAGTATTTGAGACATAATGCTGTTATTATTTCAGTATTTGAGACATAATGCTGTTAGTATTTCAGTATGTGAGACATAATGCTGTTAGTAATATTTCAGTATTTGAGACATAATGCTGTTAGTATTTCAGTATGTGAGACATAATGCTGTTAGTATTTCAGTATGTGAGACATAATGCTGTTAGTATTTCAGTATGTGAGACACAATGCTGTTAGTATTTCAGTATGTGAGACACAATGCTGTTAGTATTTCAGTATTTGAGACATAATGCTGTTAGTATTTCAGTATGTGAGACATAATGCTGTTAGTATTTCAGTATGTGAGACATAATGCTGTTAGTATTTCAGTATGTGAGACATAATGCTGTTAGTATTTCAGTATGTGAGACACAATGCTGTTAGTATTTCAGTATGTGAGACACAATGCTGTTAGTATTTCAGTATTTGAGACATAATGCTGTTAGTATTTCAGTATTTGAGACATAATGCTGTTAGTATTTCAGTATGTGAGACATAATGCTGTTAGTATTTCAGTATGTGAGACATAATGCTGTTAGTATTTCAGTATGTGAGACACAATGCTGTTAGTATTTCAGTATGTGAGACATAATGCTGTTAGTATTTCAGTATGTGAGACATAATGCTGTTAGTATTTCAGTATGTGAGACACAATGCTGTTAGTATTTCAGTATTTGAGACATAATGCTGTTAGTATTTCAGTATGTGAGACATAATGCTGTTAGTATTTCAGTATGTGAGACATAATGCTGTTAGTATTTCAGTATTTGAGACATAATGCTGTTAGTATTTCAGTATGTGAGACATAATGCTGTTAGTATTTCAGTATGTGAGACACAATGCTGTTAGTATTTCAGTATTTGAGACATAATGCTGTTAGTATTTCAGTATGTGAGACATAATGCTGTTAGTATTTCAGTATGTGAGACATAATGCTGTTAGTATTTCAGTATTTGAGACACAATGCTGTTAGTATTTCAGTATTTGAGACATAATGCTGTTAGTATTTCAGTATGTGAGACACAATGCTGTTAGTATTTCAGTATTTGAGACATAAAGCTGTTAGTATTTCAGTATTTGAGACATAATGCTGTTAGTATTTCAGTATTTGAGACACAATGCTGTTAGTATTTCAGTATTTGAGACATAATGCTGTTAGTATTTCAGTATGTGAGACACAATGCTGTTAGTATTTCAGTATTTGAGACATAATGCTGTTAGTATTTCAGTATGTGAGACATAATGCTGTTAGTATTTCAGTATGTGAGACACAATGCTGTTAGTATTTCAGTATTTGAGACATAATGCTGTTAGTATTTCAGTATTTGAGACATAATGCTGTTAGTATTTCAGTATTTGAGACATAATGCTGTTAGTATTTCAGTATTTGAGACATGTTGATGTTGAAGTGTTTGGTGCTCACTTTCAAATCAAGCCTGGTCCTTACATGCTACTTCTAGTAGCACTGGACTGAATTTTGCGTACAGATTAGCTTTTTCTATCACCAGTATCTCCAGCCCACTTCAGAGGTACTTGTAATTTATGTCATCAAGTCAAGGATGAGAAGCTAACATTTTAGTCCAACTGTCCAGTGTAAGGGTTGAACCCCCTACTTCAGCAACAGATGCTGTTTGTGAGCCAGTTTTCTCTGATGTTGAGAGCTTGAAGAATGCCAATATTTGTCTTCTTGTTGGTCCACAATATTTTAAGAACTTTTCTCTGGCAGGTAATTTTAAAAGCCCATAATGTGTTCTATAGTGGTTGAAAAATTGGTCTGTCTCTCACATCCATATGTCGCCACAGGAAAGATGCACGTTCTAAAACAAATGTTACGTTAACTTGGCATTGTGCCACATGCTTATAATACTGCTTAATAATTGTTACGTTTCAAAAACACTTACCATAATTGGAAACACTATAGATAAGGCTTTAATGGATTTGATAGCCCAAAGACCCCCAAGGCACACAATTTGAATAACAGTGAAGAGATGCACTCTCTTAATTGGCACGTGTCGCAGGTAGGTATAATCTGGTTGATATTTTGCAGGCTTGAAGATGAGCAAAAGTCTGTCAATAAACTGAAAATAGACATGAAAAATGCAACTCAGTAAAACTGTTACCAAAGACAAACAACTGTAGGAAAATGTTTCAGGCTTTTTAAAATATTAACTCTTAAAGGATATCAGGCTGGTGTTTATCATCATTGTGTAGGGGATCCTGTACAGAATATAGCTTTTATCACAGCTCTCTCTCTCTCTCTCACTCTGTGTGTGTGTGTGTGTGTGTGTGCGCGCGCACGTGCGTGTGTGTGTGCGTGCGTGCATGCATGCGTACGTACGTACATATGTAAGTGGTCGGAAGTTGTATAGGTACAACTACTGTATTAATATTTTAACTATAGTTTGATTTATAAGCCCATGGCAGTTACAAGAAGTTCAAATAAGACAATTTAACATCCCTTAGAACTTAATATGTTTAATAAAAGGGTCTTTTACAAGTACATGCCTTTAGGCACACTCGGAAAAGATACCAGACCCATGTTTTCATAGACCAATCAGCACTCAGTGAGTGATAGCTGCCTTTATTTCCATAAGTATTTCCTGTTTCAAATTTTATGCCGAGTTGGCCTGAGAAGCCAGGTCTTGTTATCAAATTGGAAACATGACAGAGCACACACAATATTAAAGACACGCTAGGGATGAACATGCATGAGGCAGAAAAAGTGGAAGTTGTTCAAGAATCCTAGCAACAGGTATTGATGAGTGCCAAGAATCTAGGGAGTCTCTGTGGCGAAGTAGTTAAGCCGTTTGATTTGGGCTCCAAAGGTTGTGGGTTCGATTCCGGGCTGCGTCCTTCGGTTCACGAGTTAAATTTTTCGGAGACTCCTGTGGGTCGTCGCTAGAGCTACGGAGTTCATGCTTGGTGCGACGCTTTCCGCACTGCGGAAAGAGACCGAGCCATATGGGATAAAACCCGGTGCAAATGAAGTCGACCCTGTCGACTTTTAAGCGACTTTTTCTTAAGCCAAGAATCTGCTACATAATAATTAGTAAGTTAGTCAGTCAGTCGCGGTTCTAACTTCATGGCAAATGGTCACCTCCATAATGCTTCGTTCCTGTGTCAGTGAAGATTCATACATAATGCTACTCACCGTCGCGTGTGAAGAGTGGAACAGTCAGCAGTACCCACAACCTAACAGCATGTACATGCATAAGGCTGCTGTCAGAATGCCAACACAACAATCCACCACAAAAATTACAGTTCATCGTCAATGGAAGTGGCAGTCACTAGAAATTCAGCAGCTTAACACACATTACTGCATAATGCAAAACTAGCTAGTTCAGGAACCAGCTGCTGCCATTTTCTGAACATGCAGTTCACACTACAAACAAACTCGGACAGATGTAAAAGCACTCCCCACAAAATCCACAGCTCACAGTGTTGATCTAAGCACTCAACTCAATAGCTGGGCAACAGAACCATGTACATACTACCAGTCCAACATGAGGAAAAAGCATAAGCAAGCCGTAGCCAGAAGCAATAATACTCCTGAGGCCTTTAACAGCTTAACCACTTATCCGCCATATTGGACTGGAAACATAATAATTATTATGATCATATCTTGCTGCAGAAGTCAGCATGGCCGAATGGGTACAAGTGCTTGCTCTTAAACTTCCGGTGTGTTGATGATAAGGTAGCGGGTTCAACCCCTACACAATCACTTGGGCTGAAATGTTAACTGCTCTTCCTTGACTTGGGGATGTAAATTACAAGCACCTCAGAAGTTGGAGTGGGTTTGCCTGATAGCAAGGGTACTGGTAATAGGGAAAGCTAATACACACACAAAAATCAGTCCAGCGTGAACGAAAAAAAAAAATCCTGCTGCAATACAATTTGTTATGTTTTGCTTCAGAAATATCAAACATGAAATCAAAACACTTGCGACTGAAAAATCAAAGAAAGTTGTCACCAAAAGGTTGATGGATGTGGTAAGAGGCTTACCTGCATGCCTTTTAATGCTGCCACACCCATGTACAAAAAGACACCGTACAAGACCGCCAGCGGGATGAACTGTTTTCAGAACAAAATAACAAGACTACTATTATAAATACTTGTACATAGAGTCAGTGGTACAGTCACTTCCACATTATTTCATCTCTATCACCATCAAGTGCCTGGCTACCAGGTGTAGGCAATCACGTCATGTTTTACCAGCTTACACGATCACCAGAGTCGTGGATCAACTCTGTATTTTTGTCTCAACCATGCTATGTGGCCAAGCCATCCAGGTATTTACTTCTTTGCCTTTCCCTTTTCTTGTCCTCTCAATCTTGCCAGTTGTCAACCAAGTTCTCTCATTTATTTCTTATTATAATATGTCCAAAAATGTACACTGCCTACGTCTCTAATTTATATCTTATTATAATATGTCCACAAATGTACACTGCCTACGTCTCTAATTTATATCTTATTATAATATGTCCACAAATGTACACTGCCTACGTCTCTAATTTATTTCTTATTATAATATGTCCAAAAATGTACACTGCCTACGTCTCTAATTTATTTCTTATTATAATATGTCCAAAAATGTACACTGCCTACGTCTCTAATTTATCTAATCAGTTTATAGTTCTCATTTGCTTCTTCCAGAAGTGCTCATTGGTTTTCCCATCTGTCCATGGTATTCTCTGCATTTTTCTCAGAAACCACATCTTCACTGCTATTAGATGTTTTTCGGCTTGTTTGCTAATTCACATCCATAAAAATGAACAGGTTCAATGTAGCACATTGTAGCTCTTTTTCACATTCAAATTTACATCTTTTTATTGGTCAGTATGTTCTCCATCTTGCAAAAGGCAACCTTTGCCATAGCGATTCTTATTCTAATCTTTTCAAGACACCTTCCATCAGATGTTACGACTGTTCTAATCTCTTCAAGATACCTTCCATCAGATTTTATGACTGTTCTAATCTCTTCAAGGGTCACCTACCATCAGATGTTACGACTGATCTAAACCCTTCAATCCGTCAGATTCTATGGTGGTTCTAATCCCTTCAAGCCCCTCCCATCAGATGTTATGACTGTTATAATCTCCTCAAAGCCCCTCCCATCAGATGTCATGACTGTTCTAATATCTTCAAGGCCTCTCCCATCAGATGTTCTACACCCTTCAAGGCCGCTACCATCGGATGCTATGATGGTTCTAATCCCTTCAAGCCCCTCCCATCAGATGTTATGACTGTTATAATCTCCTCAAAGCCCCTCCCATCAGATGTTATGACTGTTCTAATCTCTTCAAGGGTTACCTTCCATCAGATGTTATGACTGTTCGAATCTCGTCAAGACCCCTCCCATCAGATGTCATGACTGTTCTAATCTCTTCAAGGCCCCTCCCATCAGATGTTCTAAACCCTTCAAGGCCCCTCCCATCAGATGTTCTAAACCCTTCAACGCCCCTCCCATCAGATGTTCTGACTGTTCTAATCCCTTCAAGCCCTCCCATCAGATGTTCTAAACCCTTCAAGGCCCCTCCCATCAGATGTTCTGACTGTTATAATCTCTCCACAATCTTCACTCCATAATAATGGGATCTTTAAACTCACCTGCAGATGTGTTAGGTATATGGTGCTAACCCCATACTTGTATAGACCAATTGACGCTCAACGGGTCATGTGGTCCGTATTACACTAGCTTTTACTTTCCAGAATATGTCCTGGTACCAATTTTATGCTGGGTTGACCTGAGAGCCAATGTCAATTTATAAAAAAACCAGCCTCAATAACAGAGATTCTCAGACATACTCATGCTACACTCCCAGCACCTCCATGTGTCATCATCATTATCATCATCATCATCTCATCAACATCATCATCAACATCCTCATCATCAGATGAGTCAGTCAGCAGATGAATGTTGAAGTCATGTGATCATGTTACTCCATTGTCCTGAACAATTCTCTTCAACTCTGGATGAGTCTGAACCACAATGTTCTTGTGTGATGTGTTCTTGGATGCCCCCCCCCCCTCCCTGAATATCGGTGGGATTGAGCAGCTACAATTTTCTATGGGAAAAAGCACCCAGTCTCATGCCAACCCTCCTTAGTTGTCTCTGATGTTATGTATGGTAGGTTACTATGTTGCCATTCTTTGCTTCCCTAATGAGCCCTGCCTCCCTACGAGGGTGAAATAAGTCAAAATTTCCCAATTGTGAAAGCTGTACTAGAGTGAGCAACTTGAAACAACTGGTTTCTAACACCAGCAACAACAAAACAACACAGGAATGGCAGTCCAGTTGACACAATGGGATGACAGGTTGGACAAATCCAAGGACTGGTTGCCAACTGAGGAGAATCAAAAGTTGACTCTTGTTAGTAATCTCCATTTCTTAAGTCAGAAGCCACAAACAATATGCTGCACGATTTATTGCCTGGCATATTTCACTGCATCTTGTCAGGTGCATACAGAAGAGTTATAAATCATATGAAGTGATTAAATGAATCACACTGTGGCTTAAACACTTCAAACACATAGTCACAGGTATTGTTCGAATGTGGAGCATTTGTTATTCCCACAGTAATTACAAATCATGCAACCCTATTGTTTGTGACTTTTGTGTTTAAATTCACTAAGGAAATACATTGTTTTGAGTAACAAATAACAGCAATAACAACAGCAACATACCTGAAGTACAGTGGTAAATAAAACAGAAGCCCCACTGAGAATACCAACCATCAGTGCTGTAACTCTTTGTTCTCTGCAAAATAGAACGACAATTGTTTCTACAAATGCCAGACTCTTCAATCCAAAAACTGGTACACAATTCTGTACATGGCACTTCAGCATCATTTTAGCTTGTGGCTGTCAAACTTATTCCTGGAAAATTAATGTGGTGGTTTATCCCTGACCTCAAAATAAGATATTCAGTCTAAGAACAGTCCAATACAGATAGCTTTTCATATCAAGGAGGATGTTGTAAATTCACTTGGGCTTCCAGGTAGAAAAAAAACCAAAAAAAAACCTAGCCTAAAACAGGTACCAGGAAATGTCTGGGAAAGTAAAGACAGCTGGTACGGTTTTACCCACATCAAACAGGGTATATTTTTAAAGACTGTGCAGTGTTTGAACATATTGCTGGTCCAAGTTTTGAATTTGCCTATTATATTGCATGAACTTTACAGAGGGTGAATACAAAACTTCAACAGGTAATATTTTCAAAGCACTGCACAGTCATTAAAAATACACCCTATACATTGAGTGCCATAGCAAGAGGACTAGCTCCACATGTCCAACACACCTGGAGGCATGGAAGCGGGTCCTTTACTGTTCACTTACTGCTAGGGATTGAACTCAGACCATGCTCAAAGGCTAACCCGGTTAACAAATGTCAGGAGGAATCTTGGATGTGTCGGCCAAAAAGCACAACATCTTTGCTGTAAACACATACAATGCAAATATCATCAAGTACAATTATGAGGTCAATGAAGGAAAGAGCCAAGCCAACTGTTGTGGCTGGAAAATGCACCAATCACTATGCCAGAATGGCTCCTATCACTGAGAAATAACTCGAAAATAGCATAAGACTTTCCCTGCAAATTTCCCTCTAAATTCATTCCAGGCTTTGTGTTATGGAGCGGTATAACTCCATTTTATAAACTATTATCTGTCAAGATGACAAGGTGCCAGTCAGTCAGTCAATGTGATGACAGATATAATGTTATGACAGAGATGTAATGTGATGACAGAGATGTACTGTGATGACAGAGGTGTACTGTGATGACAGAGATGTACTGTGATGACAGAGATGTACTGCAAAAGACTTGCCACATGATGAATAAAACTACAAAACGCAGTCATTGTATAAAATTGTAATGCATTACCTGACTCCAAGAAAGGTGGGTCTTTCTCCTGGTGCCGTACAGTCAGACTCCTTCTTCAAGCTCATGATGTGAGCAATGGCTGAGACTGTAGCAGCAACATACCATGGAAGACCCAGCAGGGAGCAGATTGCAATGCAGATTGCCACCACAAACATGTCCAAATGGTAGCCACTTCCTTTCTGGAAAAGTTGAAAACAAAATTGAAAAGATAAATAAATAATTCTCAGAATATAGTATCCGATTGTGGTGTGTTTGTGAGTTACAGCAGTTTAAAATGGCGTTTATGCTGACAGATTATTCTGGAGGATTGGCTGATGTACACATCCTTACAAGACTGTTGAACATCATGTCTTTATTTCCCATTATACCATAACCCGTACCCCGTTCAACCTTAGAAGAGAAGTTATATAAGAGTCCATTGTCTGGCTCAGATTAATAATCCTGTGACTCAGTCAGACACAATTAGGACATTAATTTGAAAGTGATTGTTGTCCAAAAAGGGTGTTGGCTGTAATAACCTCTTAGAGTGTCACAGCTTTTATAGATATCAGGGAACTGTTACTCCCACCAGGAACATTTCCCTCCAGGCCTTGGGTTGGAGCCTGTTGACACTTAACTGATTCAGTTCTAAACAAACAGCAGATTTGGACCACACATGGGACACAATTAAATGAACAAGCATTGTAATGTATATTTCCATGCACTGAGCACTGAAATTGCGGAAGATACCACGAAACAAAGCAAATTAGATGATAACTCTAGTATGGTGATATATCATCCATCTGTTCAAATGGGAGGTCACATATGATAATATTTAGTTAGTTAGTTAGTTAGTTAGTCACGGTTCCAACTTCACAGCAACGGGTCGTCCCCATTATGCTCCGTTCCTGTGCCAGTGAATATCACATAAAACGCTCCCCACTGCCCAATGTGAAAAGTGGAAAAGACAGGAGTCTCGACAAACAACAGCCCGCACAGCTACACTGTGCATAATGCCGCCGCCAGAATGTCAACACAAAAGTCCCCCACGAAACATCCAGTTTATCTCTGATGGAATCGGCAGTCATTTTCTCATCTGGATGTTTCCTAGATGTTCACCCACACAGTCCACGAAAATACAGTTCATCGTCGATGGCAGTGGCAGTCAACCAGAAGCCCAGCAGCCACGCATTTCTGCATAAGGCAAAAACTGGTCAACTCTGGGACATAGCCAGCTGCCATCGCTCCGAACATGCAGTCACGTTCCAAAAAACCTCGGGCAGATTCAAAAGCATTTCACACGAAACTCACAGCTCACAGTGTCGCGCCACGCACTCACTCAGTAGCAGGGCGACGGAACCATAGCCTCCTAAGTCGCCTCTTACGACATGCGTGGTAGGCTACAGTGTTGCTATTCTTTGCTTCCCTTATGGGCCCCGGCAACACACGGGAGATATGATACTATACTATCCTTCACCACTGAACCAGTTAAATACCTAAAACCCATGCAGGAATCATGACCAAACTATGCCTAATCCCATCATGCCCGTGTGTGCTGTTGATCAGTTATCAGTTGGAGTATCTTCATTGCACTCTAGAAAGGTCCATAGGTGCTCAGATCCTCCCCCCAGCATATGCATCAGTGGTGGCTAATTGTGCCAGTTCTGTGTTTGTTGACGAGGGACCTCGTTTTCCCGATGTACCTCTTGCGTCTGGCCGTGCAAATTCTTACTCCCAAGTTTTTCATCCTGGACAGCGATGTGGATTCACTGACGCCAATGTCCTCTGTTCTCGCCATATCTTTGAGGACATTAATAACATCAGCACGACCCATGGGCTGGCCATCCACAGGGGGTGCAAAGCCAGCCAGTTTATCAGCTCGTTCATTTCCCTCAACTCCCGCATGTCCCGGGACGAAGATGAAGATGACCTTACGGACAACAGACTTCCGCAGCAACTCAGTCCACTGTCTACGTACAGATCCAGCTTCGACCTTCTGAATCATGCTCATTGAATCACTTAGTACACACACGTTGGTATAATGCTATGATTCCAGCCATATGAAAGCCTGTGTAACTGCCATCACCTCCATCGTCATGCTGCTCGTGGTCATAGAGTGGGCACCACTGGATTCTTGAACGGTTAGGCCCACTGAATGGGCTGTAAATGCCCACGCACTTCTCTGCTGCTTTACAACAGATCCATCTGTATAAATGAGCACTTCGGGGCTATCTGAGTGTTCATAGATGAGCGCGTTGCCCTCTGCATTGACAGCGGCAGGGTTCTGCTCTCTGCACAGTCTGTCAAGTGTGATAATGCAGGAGAAGGTGCACTTAAAAGCTGGAGGCACTGGCACCCATTCCTTGCCGAGGTTGATACTGGTAAGACTGCAGACCTGTCTGACAACATCTTCCGCCCGACCCATCCATGATTTGCCCCTCTTTAGCCTGTCGCCCTTTTCTCTGAATATAGCATCATGCAGAGGGTGCTGCTCATCTGCACTTATTTGTAAGTATGCACGAGCTCTCCAGATCTTGATCCTGTGGTTCATTGTGGAGGAGTCAAGGAGGTATCTCATTGCAACACAGCTGGTGTCTCTCGTGCAGTCCAAAATGATGCACATGGCTTCGTTTTGTACCTTTTCAAGTCTTCCAATCTGTGTAGGGCTGACAGTGAGGATGGCCAGGGCATACTCGATGGGTGAAAGCACCAGTCCTTGGAACAGAAGTATTAGCAGTCTTTGCTCGATATTGGCAGTCGCCATGACTCTCATTGCTGACAAACCTTTTTGAGCTTTCGTTATGACATAATTGACACGATCTCTGAAAGACAGGCTACGATCAAGCCTCACGTCAAGATGTGTCATTGACTGGGTTCTACTCAGAATGCTCCCATCCATTCTTACTGCCGGCAGGTCTGTGTTCACAATATGGTTGTTTAGGGAGATGCCTTTGCAGGGTTGACAAGGGCACTGGCATTGGCACACCATGAGGAAATTCGATCTAGTTTGCCCTGCATATCATTGGCAACTGCCTGCCTATCTCGACCCTGTCGATACACGAGAATGTCGTCAGCAAATGACAAAGTCCTACCCCTCCCGTCCAACTGTTGTTCAGTGATCGGCACCGTATACACGTTTAAAAGTATTGGTAAGACAGTGGTAAACCCTGCGGTGTGCTGCTGAATCATGACCAAACTAAGCCTAATCCCAGTATGCCTGTGTGTGCTGTTGAATCATGACCAAACTAAGCCTAATCCCAGTATGCCTGTGTGTGCTGCTGAATCATGACCAAACTAAGCCTAATCCCAGCATGCCTGTGTGTGCTGCTGAATCATGACCAAACTAAGCCTAATCCCAGTATGCCTGTGTGTGCTGCTGAATCATGACCAAACTAAGCCTAATCCCAGTATGCCTGTGTGTGCTGTTGAATCATGACCAAACTAAGCCTAATCCCAGTATGCCTGTGTGTGCTGTTGAATCATGACCAAACTAAGCCTAATCCCAGTATGCCTGTGTGTGCTGTTGAATCATGACCAAACTAAGCCTAATCCCAGTATGCCTGTGTGTGCTGTTGAATCATGACCAAACTAAGCCTAATCCCAGTATGCCTGTGTGTGCTGTTGAATCATGACCAAACTAAGCCTAATCCCAGTATGCCTGTGTGTGCTGTTGAATCATGACCAAACTAAGCCTAATCCCAGTATGCCTGTGTGTGCTGCTGAATCATGACCAAACTAAGCCTAATCCCAGTATGCCTGTGTGTGCTGCTGAATCATGACCAAACTAAGCCTAATCCCAGTATGCCTGTGTGTGCTGTTGAATCATGACCAAACTAAGCCTAATCCCAGTATGCCTGTGTGTGCTGTTGAATCATGACCAAACTAAGCCTAATCCCAGCATGCCTGTGTGTGCTGTTGAATCATGACCAAACTAAGCCTAATCCCAGTATGCCTGTGTGTGCTGCTGAATCATGACCAAACTAAGCCTAATCCCAGTATGCCTGTGTGTGCTGCTGAATCATGACCAAACTAAGCCTAATCCCAGTATGCCTGTGTGTGCTGTTGAATCATGACCAAACTAAGCCTAATCCCAGTATGCCTGTGTGTGCTGCTGAATCATGACCAAACTAAGCCTAATCCCAGCATGCCTGTGTGTGCTGTTGAATCATGACCAAACTAAGCCTAATCCCAGTATGCCTGTGTGTGCTGTTGAATCATGACCAAACTAAGCCTAATCCCAGCATGCCTGTGTGTGCTGTGTTGAGTCAAGACTTAGTTATATCTCAATATGCCTTTCCACAGACTGAAATTCCAGTTCTTTTTATACACTCTCCACTGTTTCTGAGCCAGTGGAGGTGGAAGCAGAGGTGGAGGTGGAGGAAGAAGAGCAGCAAGAGGAAAAGTAAGAAAAAGTGGCAGACATGGACCAGAGGAGCATGGAGAAGGAGCGAGAGAGACAGAGGGAGCGGAAGAGGAAGAAAAAGAATTGGACAGACGCTTCAGAAATAAAACACAAACAGTCATTCTCATCATCATCAAGTGCCATGCCTGCTGGCGTAGGCGTTCATGGCTCTCCACAGATCTCGGTCTTTGGTGTTCTGGATCAACTCTGCTGATGATATTCCTCCATGCCACCATCTCAATCTGTCCAGCATCATTTCTCTTGGTCTGCCTCTGCCTCTATTCCCCTCGATCTTTCCAGTTGTCACGATGTTCTCCAATGCCTCTCTTCTCATCACATGACCAAAGAAAGCTGTTTGTCTTTTTCTTATTGTTGTATACAGTGTTCTAGTTTCATTAGCCTCTTTCAGGCTAATTCTGGGCTCCACAAATACTACACAAGTATGAAACTGATTCAACATACCACAAGTTTATTCTCCTTCCTGTTGACAATAACGGCAGTGATCTGTTGATCCATGAATATCAGGATGACTGCCAGCATGGCAGGCAGGACGGCAGCAAAGATCAACCACACGGGATTCTTGTCACTGATGGGGTTGACAAACCACCCTCGGTCACCTCTGGTGGGCTGTGTAGTGAGAATATAAGCATTGAATGGTGCTGGTTTGATTGATATCATATACTATCTACAGCATATACGTATATACATATTTGTATTCTTCTTCTTTACTTTCTCAGGAAAATAGTAGTAGTGTTTCTCTATGGTGGAGTGGTGAAGCTGCCTGCCTCGCACTCTGAGAGTCGTGGGTTCATTTCTGGACTCAGCTATTCAGTTCACAAGTGCAATTTTCTCTGAGACTTCTGGGGTTCAAGGCTACGGAGTTTGTGCTGTACGTGACACTTTTGGTGGGCAGCTCTGTGGGAAGAGACTGAGCCAGACGGGTACAACCTGATGCAATGAAGTTGATCCTCTAACCTTTAAACCTTTTTTCTTTTCTGTCTCAGATATTTAATCCAGATTCTAAATGAACTTTCCTCGTTGTGAGGTTACATGATGAAGACACAATACACTCCACCATTTATTGCCCGGTATATTTCACTGTATCTCATCGAGTGCATACTATAGAAATAATTCAACAAATTAAAGAAAAATAATAATTTAACAAATTAAAGCAAAGTAATGAATCCTTTAAGCTGAAATACACAAATCACACTGTCATATCTTCCACTGTCACTATGGTAGTTTTAAAGCGATTATGAATTTTTTTGTTTACATAATTGTGTTTAACACATATGTATAGCAATAGCCTCTGCAAATCTTATTAACTTTTGCACACTGAACGCCTCTTTGTCTGCCATGTACCCAGATTCATATAGGTGGCATGCTATGGAGGATGTATGTTCCCTCCTACTGGTTGGTTTATTCAGATTGCCAGAATTTTCCTTTGCTTCAACCAGACTAAGAAAACCAATCTGAAGAAATCTACACGATCTTTATGTACAGAATTACAGCTAGTCGTTGACTTACGACCACGCTCGGTTCCGACAGATCAGTCGTAACACGATTTGGTCGTAAGTTGAGTACGCTATGTGTACAGTAATGTGAAGTGATGTTATAAAAATATTTAAGTTAAATTATATCATAAATTTCTTTTATTATTGTTACAAATCTTAATTTTCGATGTTCATTTTGTGCCATTTGTAACAACTCTACACCATTTTGTTTCTTATTTTTACGTCGTCAGGTTTAAGAAAAACACTGCATTAACTGTACATGTACAACTGGTTTAATATTTGCAAAACATACAAAATACAGGTGTGGAAAATACTATAGGAAACATTATTATTACATGGTCTATCATCTCTAGTTCGTCAATAAAGATTGATGGTACCCCATGTGCACCTTGTGACATAATCTGTGTCTTCTTTTTGCTAATTGTTAAACCAAATTCTGAACAAGCATTGGAGAATGCAGATAGTAGACATTGTATTTCTTCCTCAGAGTGGGTCGTAACTGCAGCATCATCTGCAAAAATCAAATTATCCATCTAAGTCTACGAAGACTGAGCATGGAATAAACCGTCACACAACCTGATCTTTGCAGACAACGCTGTTCGACTGATAACTGAGGCAGAAATAAATCTTTACATATTGAGCACAACCCACTACTGGCAACGCTGGTCGCACTCTGGTATGAACCTAAGGCCTATCCACGTCAATGTGCAAGCACTAGACTCGAGTTAATAATATGGCTAGTGATTGTGGTAGTAAAGTCGAATGGTCGTAAGTTGCATAGGTCGTAAGTCGACGACTAGCTGTATATGGAAAAGTAGGAAGATTATGTAGGTTCCCTCCTACTGGTTGGTTTAGTCAGGTTACCAGAATTTTCCTATTTCAACCCAACTAAACCAACCAGTCTGAAAGAACTTAAAGGATCTTAATGTATAAAATTATATGGAAAAGCAGACAGATTATGTGAGAGAAATTATCTTCAAAATTTGTAACGTAATGAAAGGCCTTTCTAAGAAAATGCCACTACAACATTACACTGACCTGGAATTTTGTGGGAACCTGCAGTTTGGGTGTTGGAATGTTGATGAAATAGTCAATCGCAACCATTGTAATGATGGCAATCAGCACAGAGAAGTCGCTAAATGTCTGTCGTATCTGGAGATGAATATTTGTAAATGGGTTAGAATTATTTTAAAAATAAATACAAACAAAAAATAAGAGATTCTGCATACCTTCCTCATCATGATCACCGCCATGAAGCACCTTGCTGACTGGCATGGGAGTTCATGCTTCTCCACATCTGGCAATCTCCAATAGATTTGTATCAATCAGTTCATGTGCTGACACCTTTCTGTACCATTCAAAAAGTGGTGACTGCCTTTTTCCGAGGTTTGTGATAAGTTGTCCTTTGTGTATTAGTCTGAGGCTTCAAGGGATTTATTTTGCTTATTTACTCATTGTCAATGATTTACAGCTATATACTAAAACTGGTACTATGTCACATGTAAGAGTTCAGGCACAAGATGTTGTTTATTTTATAATATTCATGTTTTACTTATCCTATGTGCTGTCCCTGTGATAAATCTTCCGTATGTGGCTTCAATAGAATGTTGTTGTTTCTTGTTTACTAATTGTCAATGATTTACATCCATATGCTAAAATTGGTTCTTTGTAACATGCAAGAATTATTTGTCTTTCACTGAGAGGAATTTATGGCATAAGATGCTCATTATTTTATAAAATGCATGTTTTGCTTCTCTTATGTTCTGTCCCTGTGATACATCTTTCGTCTGATGTTATCCATGTGCCTAGGTATTTGATTTCTTTACTTGCCCAAAACTGTTACCCTTGACTTTAATTGCACATACAGAGTTTGTATTACAGTTGTGGCTGTTAATGTCACCATAGTTTTGGGAACAGCCTATACATGAGATGGCAAGGATGTCAAAATCACACAAACTGCCCAAAATCCCATTATTAATCCCAGGGAGTCATTTTAGCAGGTTGGGGTCAGTCATTGAGCCATCTGCATCATAATTTCCCCTGTCATATGGAGCCAAAGAATAGTTTGCCTCCTCCCTATAGTTGAATATAATGTTCTACTTTCATTAGCCTTTTTCAAGCAGATGTTATTTATACTGGCATTTCAAGGTACACAAAAAATATACATCATAATCAAATTTTAAAAATCACAGTGATTGCTTTGCTAAAATTGTCTGCATCATCCTTACAGAAGTGAATTTTGTGTGTATGTTGTGGATATGACCTATTTCTTCTATTGCACAAATTATCTACCCTACAGTCACAAAAGTAATCTTTATATTTAAGGAGTGAGCAACTTTACTGCAGAAGTAACTTCCATTTTGTAAATATTAGGGACATTAATTTGAATCCCGTTCCAATGGCTTTATTACAAAACCATAAAAGAAACATTAGCAGGTGTGGTAGAATTAAACAACGCATTCATTTTGAATGAATTATGCACCATGGGTTGGTCAGAAGAAGTCGCCATAGGCATTCAGGCAAGCATCCCATTGCTTAGGTAGGCGTTGAATGCCATCCGCAAAAAAGGATTGTGGTTGCTCACTGAACCAAGTGTTTACAGCGTTCATTACGTCTGCATCTGTGTGAAATCGTTGCCCCTTGAGAGCTTTTTTAGAGGTCCGAACAAATGAAAATCACATGGTAACAAATCAGGACTATAGGCTGGATGTTGCAGAATTTCCCACTTTTTCCTTGCTAATGCTTCCTGCACAATCTTTGCAACATGTGGACAAGCATTATCGTGCAACAAAATCACACCGCGAGAAAGCATGACGGGTCGTTTATTCTTGATGGCTTTTTGCAGCTTGTCTAGTGTTTGCAAGTAGTGGGTAGAGTTGATGTTGACACCAGGTTCTTTAAAGTCGGCCAACAATAGCCCTTCATTGTCAAAAAATGCGCTCAGCATAACCTTGCCAGCGGAAACCTGTAACTTGAATTTTTTGGCCTTTGGTGATCCAGCATGCTTCCATTGCATGCTCTCTCCATTGCTGCCTGGCTTAAAGTGGGGACACCATGATTCATCGCCTGCCACTATGTGGAAGAGAAATGCATCACCCTCCACTATGTAACGCAGCAAGGGTTCAAATACCATCCCATGCGTTCCTTGTTTTGGTGGTTGGTCAACATCTGTGGTGCCCACTGTGAACACACCTTCCGATATTGCAGTTTCTTATGAATGACCTTTTGAATTGTCCCAATTGACACATCAAATTCTTTCGCTAGCAAACGTATGCTTTGACAATGGTTCATCTGTACTGTTGCATCAATTTTGGCGATGTTTTTTTTCTGTTGTAACAATATGTGCTTGACCCGGCCGTAGAAGATCTGTCGTTAACTGACATCCTTTCCGAAACATTCGTGCCCAATCTGTCACTGTTGTCTTCGACACACATTTGTTACCATACACTGACTGCATTCTTCGATAAATGTCCACTGGTCAACATCCTTCAAATGAAAGAAACTGAATCATCGCTCTTTGAGCTTCTTTGGACGGATTTTGGATCAACTCGGCCATTTTCTCAATGGTCAGAAACAGAACCTATGCATCATGGGACGATAAGCACGTGCTCTTTGTTCATTGGTCAGTACTTATTACATGACTATGACATGATCATGTTCAATGTACGCAATTACGCGCGGTGCAGCACGAATGGATTTCAAATGAACACCCCTTATATAATAAACAGAATCTGCTTTGCACAAATGACCATCTGAGTTTTGCAAGTTTACGTTCAGTAGTTTGCCATTGCTTTCTGAATGACTGGCACCCATACTATTTCATAAAAACCAACGCAAGGCAGTCTGCTGCCAAATCACGCGCAGCTATGTTTCGAACGCGGGTATGTAGGATTACGAACTGCACCCGTAACCACTTTGCTACGGGGCTGGCCAGTTAAATGTACCTCATAAATATTACTTCAAACTGTGTGTAGAAATGATCTACACCTGCTTCACAAAAGTGACCCACGACTACAACATACAAATGAACTACTTACAAACGTGGGAAAGAATGAGCTGCTCTTTGAATTGGTCAAGAAAGTCGCAATCATGTATGTTCCCAGGAATAGCAGCACGGACAGGAAAAAGGCATCAGGCACATAGTGTACGGTGCTGCAGCCAACATTGACGGGGAATCCCCCAGCTGATTCACAGACATTGACAGGGATGGCAGTCCAGTTGACACACAGGGATGACAGGTTGGACAAATCCAAAGACTGGTTGCCAACTGAGGAGAATCAAAAGTAGATTTGTTAGTAATCTCTATGTTTAAACACAGAAGTCACAAACAAATTGTTGCACGATTTATTGCCTGGCATATTGTGCTGCATCTCATCAGGTGCATACAGAAGATGGATATATAAGTGAATAAATTAATAATACTTTAGAGAAATACGTAAAACATGTAGTCACAGGTATTTTTCGAAGGTGAAGCATTTATTATCCCCACGGTAAATTCAAGTTTAACACAAACTCTTTCTGCTTGCATAAAACTGCCTGAAACCACTTAATTGCTAACACCTAAGTAATCTCAGTAATCTAATTGCTAAGTAATTATAATTTCTTCAGATGTCTTGACAATTATGTACCTAAGCCCATTATTTTTCCAAACAGAGCTAATGTTTCTATTCTGTTGATATGCCCCATAAATATCACTTGTCTTTTCTTTACATCTTTCATAAGTGATCTAGTAACATCTGCAGCTGCCATTACCTCAGAGTTTATTATCTTCTCTGTCCACAATATTCTCAACATTTTTCTTAAAACAAAACCCAAATCTCAACTGCTTCCAGTTTCGTCACTATTTCATTAGACATTGTACAATGAATGAAGCAGCAAAATATGAGAAGCAGAATAGTTCTGCTATACCAGAACATGATCACAAGTAATTAATCAACATTATAGGGAAACCCTCACAGATGTCAAAAATGGTCTTAGGGAATGCCACACTTGAAGTTTAAAGGACATGTGGGCAGGTGTTATAAATATCTTAAGAAATTTTGCATTGATCTAAATAAAGACAAGCTGGCGCACTAGCGAAGTTGATAGGGGGCCAGGCAGATAACGTCATGAGCAAGGTCGGAAGAAGATTCAATGTCTGCATTGGTCTCCTGCTAAATGAGGGAAAGACTGGCAAAATATACTTTTGTGCATGCAGACCTACAAAATATGATGGCTGCAGCAGTTAGCAGAAGAGGTAGGAGAGGAGAGAAGAGCAGAGGAAGCAGTCACAGAGGAAACACAAGAAGGAGGAGGAAGAAAGAGGAGGAGAAAGAAGGAGGAGACAAAGAGGAAGGGGGAGATGGAGGAGGAAAAAGGAGGAAGGGAGAGGAGGAGAAGAAAAAAATAATATGAGCGGTAGCTGCACTACGATCAGAAGAAAGAGGAGAACGAACGAATGAACAAACAAACAAACTTTATTTTCAAAGGGTAACAAACTGGGCACGCAGGCCCGTCTTACATTCGGAGAAGAAGATGACAACAGTAAGAAGAGGACAGCGAGAAGATTCTTGACATCCTGGCATGGACAAATAACAGCACATGAGTTTATATATTCTGTTGGAAATTGTAAAATGTGAAGATTCTTGACATCCTGGCATGGACAAATAACAGCACATGAGTTTATATATTCTGTTGGAAATTGTAAAATGTGGAGATTCTTGACATCCTGGTATGGACAAATAACAGCACATGAGTTGATATATTCTGTTGGAAATTGTAAAATGTGGAGAAGCATGATCACCCATCCTAGTCAGCATGCCACATGATGATGATGGTGATAATGATGAACTGATTATCCAACACACACTTTAAAAACAAAGCTTTATCTCACCTGTCACATTGCTGTCATAACCACTACAGCCGAGGAGGCTGGACACCACAGCACTGATGGTCTCATTAGAATCAGTGTTGACACTGACAACAGTGGTGTTGGGAGGGTAGCAGCCGCACGTATAGTTGAGAATGGCATCAGGATTTGTGTTTATTGGTGCTATGCTCAGTATATCTGAAGGACACAACACAAGATTTATAGCTATTTCACTTGTTCTATCCCAAGAAATTGTTACAGTACCCCCTGTTTCCTTATTTTCATTTATTGTAGTCCCTTGTGTCTCACACAGTTATATCTTTGAGCCATTCCATAGAATTAACTAATTATTCTATCTAGAATTAAATTACTTTGACTCTTTCAGTCCCATCTAATTGCTACTTTGATCAATTCTTTTCAATTTGTTTACTCTTATATCCACAATAGCATTACATTGTGTCCTTTTGCTCCAGACATTTGTTACTTTTACTTATTCTTCTTTCCAGACTTATATAGCTTTAACTCTATTTATTACACAAAATGTTACTTTGGCTCATTCTACTGAATTTGCTAATCCATTTACTCAGAACTGTATGACTTTGTCTCCTCTCTCTCATACAGTTGTTACTTTGACTAATTTTATTGTATAACAAAGACATAAACAATAGATTGCACAATTTTGTTCTATCTCATCATGAACATACAGCATGATGATGAAGATGATGATCATGATGATAATGACATTGATGATGAATATAATGATGGAGATGATGATGCTGGTAGTTGTGATAATGGTAATGATGACATTGGTGGTGATGATGATGATGATGATGATAATGATGATGATGATTATGATGATGATGGCCCTGTTAATAACAGTAATGCTGATGATGCTACTGATGCTACTGCTAATGATGAAGAAAACTAAACTTACCAATGAGTTTCTTGAACGCCTCCACAATAAATATGACAGCAATGAGACAGGCAAAGCTTTCCTCTGTGAACCTGGTGATATACCTCACTAAGGCTGACAGGTCAAAGGCCACTATAACAATCAACAACAGAGATGTCCAGAGTCCAATCCATGCCCTAAACGGCAGAAAATCAAGCTCTTGTTCTCTGTAATTAGAGAAAGCAATAATGTAGAAAATCAAGCTCTTGTTCTCTGTAATTAGAGAAAGCAATAATGTAGAAAATCAAGCTCTTGTTCTCTGTAATTAGAGAAAGCAATAATGTAGAAAATCAAGCTCTTGTTCTCTGTAATTAGAGAAAGCAATAATGTAGAAAATCAAGCTCTTGTTCTCTGTAATTAGAGAAAGCAATAATGTAGAAAATCAAGCTCTTGTTCTCTGTAATAAGAGAAAGCAACAATGTATCTCTTCCTTTAAGTTCTATAAATAAATGATATAAATATCTAGGCTTGCCAACTTATGAAGGACCGAACATCTCACTAGCATAGATGTAGGCATATGTGTTACAATTGCACCTCCAAGATGTCTTTAGAATTGATCCAATTAAGGGAAAAAACATGAACTGCACAGATCGCCTACAGTAAATAGGCATGCAAAGATCGCCTACAGTAAATAGGCATGCAAAGACTCTTCACCGTAGCAATGATTGAAATCTCTGAGGAGCTTAAGAATGACTAATATCTGTGTCATTTTTGTGCTAGGACACACTAGTGTGAGAGGAAACGAATGAGCAGGTAGGCATTCAGGCTTGGATGCTGTGGGGAATGAATAAGCAATGCACCAGACATCCCTGCCACCCTCAGGAATAAATGACTGATGAAATGAATGCAGCACTGCAACTCTGAATAGACTGGAAGAACATCAAGTCAAATGGGTTGAAGCTAGACAAGAGCACCATACGGGGTGCCAAAGAAGAACAGTCAAGCCATACAGAACTGGAGTGATCAGTTGCTGCACACAGAGCGAGATAATGAGGGGAGGATCTGAACATTTAACTGATTCATTGGTGAAGGGTAAATGCCTAAAGTGACCTCCCATTTGGACAGATAGATGGTATATCGCCACACAATGTTATCGAGTTATTTGTTTTGTTTTGTGGTATCTTCCGCAATTTTAATACTCAATGAAAGGAAATATACATTATAATACTTGTTGATTTGATTGTGTGCACCATGTTTGGCCCAAACTTACATTTTTGGGGGGCACTGAATCAGTTAAGGACTAACAGCCCAATGTGCAATACTAACCAACTCATTCACTCACTTACTCACCCACCCACCAACCAACTAATATTAAAATCAGTGACATATGCTTGAAATGCAACTCTTACTTGCAGAAGTTGTACAAAATCATCTCCAGCACTAACATCGGGCCTGTGCTGCCTAGAATGTTCAAGGGTTGGCCGGAGAAGAGAGCATACATCACCCCAACAACAGCCGCTGTCAGGATGCACTCCATCGTTCCCTAGTGTAAAGAATAATACAATACAATTAGACATAAATTCAAAACAATGTGTTCCGCAGTGAATTTGAATAATGAAGACACAAACATATCTTTCATAAACAATATATTAGAAAGCTTCTGCTATTCACTCAGGTAAACCACAATTATGTAAGCAGATAGACATGACAGTTTTGTTAAAACTACCATGATGACATTTACATATTTGACAATGTGTTTTGGTTATTTCGGTTGAAAGGATTCATTATCCTACTTCATTATATGTTCAACATTTGTTCTGTAGTTGTACCTTACGAGATACAGTGAAATATGCCAGGTCATAATTTTTGCAATATAGTGTCTGTGTCTTCATTGTACAAATTACACCTAAATTTACAGGGCCATAAATTAGTACTTTCTGTTCCTTATAGTTTATATTTTTAAACAATATTTTGGGTCAACAGTGTTTGAACATTCAAGATTAAACAACAGTCTTGCAGTAAATATGGGAAAACTTACTTCCGGTCCTTAAAAAATAAAAGTCGGCCGGGTTGACTTCATTGCACCGGGTTTTGTCCCATATGGCTCGGCCTCTTTCCGCAGTGCGGAAAGCGTCACACAAAGAACGAACTCCGTAGCTCTAGTAACGACTCACATGAGTTTATGAAAGATTTCATTCATGAACCGAAGCCCGAATCAAACGGCTTGACCACTTCGCCACAGAGACTTTCAGTCCAATATGGCAGATAGGCTGTTGAGCTGTTAAGGCTTCTGGAGCGTTTTTTGCTTTTGTATATGATTTTCTGATGCATTTTCCTCATGTTGGACTGGTAGTATATGGTTCCGTTGCCCAGCTCTAGGTTAAGTGCGTGGAGTGACACTGTGAGCTGTGGATTTCATGTGGAATGCTTTGACATCTGTCCATGGCTATTTTTATTGTGAACTGCATGTTCAGAACACTGGCAGACAGCCGGTTGCTGAACTAGCTGGTTTTGTCTTATGCAGTAATGTGTGTGCAACTGCTGGTTTTCTAGTGACAGCCACTTCCATTGATGATAAACTGTAATTTTAGTGGCAGACTATTGTGTTGGCATTCTGGCAGTAGCCATATGCATGTATACCTGTGCATGCTGTTGGTTTGTCGCAACTGCCGTCTGTTCCACTTTTCGCATGGGACAGTAAGGAGCATTTTGTGTGATATTCATTGGCACAGGAATAGAGCATTATGGGTGACCCTTTACTGTGAAGTTGGAACCGCAACTAATGGGAAAACTATCTTGTATTTAAAGACTTAAAATAATCATAAGAGTTTTTAAGAGTCACATGAAGAGATCATCATTGGCTTGTGATACAATAACAGTTATTGGCAGTAAATAATTTATCTTTACCATGTACTGATCAGTTGCCTGTCCCAGAAGACCACCAAATGTGACATTTGGTGTCAATGTGGCCAGGTACAAGTAGATAATGGAAGCCACACACTGGATGTGCAGTGCATCCTTGAAGTCACTTGGAAACCATGGCAACTTTCTCTTGATATCTAGTACTAGACCACCAAACAATCTGTGGATTGTGAGTAAATCAATTTAATATCAAATCTAGAAAATAGTATCAATCACACAAAATAATGAAATCTGGAAACTACCAATTCATAATCAATTTCATTTGAAAACTTGAACTTTAGAATTAAATTAATTTAATGCTGATAATTCACAATTCACATAACATGTGGAAAATCTTTCACTATTTCAGCAGACAGCAAGCACAGATGTCAAACTCTCATCCAACATTTTTCACGACATTGTAAGAATAGTATCTCAATGATCACTAAAGCACAATCACATAAATATTCTGTATTAAATTTAGAAATCAAAATATATATTATAACAGCCTCAAAACTTATGTTAATATACCTTAACTTTGTAACTATGGGCTGGGGTAACTTTGAAGTATGACCAAACCAAAGTAGTATCCAATATGGTTAGGTGAACTGTGCGCTACCCTACATGGCTTCATATATTGTTAATGCATCAGGACCTTTTGCAGAGCCTCACTCTCATCATGGCCCACCTGACAGTCACATGATCTTTTGCCAGATTTCCTGCCTTGTGCATATTTATGCCCGAAGTGTCCATCTTTGTGCTGGTTAGCCCCTGACACTTCTTCCAGGGATCATGCCTTCATCACCGTTCTTTCTAAACTCATTATCATCATCATGTGCCATGCCGATATGTATGGGCGGTCAGGTTTCACCATCTAACACGATCACCAGAGTCATGAATCAGCTCAGTATTCTTGTCTCGACCATACCACGTGGCCAGGACATCTAGGTATTTACTTCTCTGCCTTCCCCTCATTCATTTCCCCTCAATCTTGCCAATTATCACCAAATTCTCCAATTTATTTCTTCTCATGTGTCCAAAAAATGTTGACTGTCTGCATCTAATTTCTCTAATCAGTTTACGGTTTTCATTTGTTTCTTGTAGGACTTGGTCATGATTCAAAACTACTATTGTTTAAAATGGTCATAGTATTTTATTCTTCAATACGGATTCCTGTTTATGATTTAATTTTGTCTGATGTTCAGATTTTGTTCATCAGTATTTTTCTTTTTCTTGATCTATGATATTGAAGCAATTTTTTTTTGATAACAGTTAAATTCTAAATTCTAAACAAATTGTCCTGAAAAAGTTCACTGCTACGGGTTTGCGATGTTCTAGTGCCAACACATTTTGTAGGCTTGAGAGCAAGGAGGAATAGGCAGACAATCTTTCCCTCACTTTGGCAAGTGATGAGCCTAATTATCAAACCCATATCTGACCTTGCTCATGATACTAAAAGTAAATGAAAACCACAAAATCTGGTAGTTTGACTGAAAAAAACATGAATGTTTAAATCAAACAGCTCACCTGCCAGTTCTTTGCAACGTCGGGTCACAGTGAGATTCCTCTTCATCGTCCTCGTCTTCCCACTTCAGTTTCCCTGCTGATGGTTTTGCCTTTCTCCTGGGAGCCTGTGTGTAAAAGAAGAAGCCAAGAAACATCTAACAGCAGTAGAAACATGGGAAAATGCAATGAATACCATAGACTAGCAGGAAAAAAATGTCACAGTCCATCAAGAAACAAATGAAAACAATAAATGATTAGTAAAATTTGACATGGATGTCAAAATTACTGGGTATGTGGATCTCTCTGTAACAGTCCAGCAGTTGATCTCACTCTGATACAAGTAGAAATATATTTTTAAAACATAGTTACAACTGGAAAACCTGATGAGAATAAAAGAGCAAGAGGAAGACAATGAGATAAGTACCTGATTGGTTTGGCCACATAGCATAATTGGGACGAGAACACAAACAACGTCCAAGACTTTAGTGATTGCCTGAGGTGGTGAGCCATGACCACCAAAGCTGATCAACAAGGCACATGATGATGATAATGTATGTAAAACAACGTTGTGTTAGGGTGATCATTCCATAGACTGGTATTACTATTATGCAGTTTTCAAAACACATCAGTACCCATAACTCTAGTTTTCTATTTATAAACTGACTCTTGGGAAATTAACCTAGTAATGTCCCCTTGCCTCCCACATCAATGATCATCACTGTTATCAATGAGATGAGATGAGGTTAGTCAAGAACTGACAGTGCAACACTCAGGACATTCCCATATATGCTCCGCCCTCATCTTCAAACAGGTAGTGAAGAGTCCTAATACTAATAGCACCTGTTGTAGTCTGATTATGTATCCATCTGACCTTTCCTCTGAGTACTGAGTGTTGGTTAGGCCCTCTGGTCACTTATTGCCTTTCCAATAAATGCTGAAGGTTGATTGCAATGTACTGTAAAGGACATGCCACTAATGTAAGACACATCCATTATCTGAATATCTACCCTAATTATAACCCAGAAGGGCTGAACAGTACAATAATGACTATAATTATTGTTACTACAACTACTACTGCTGCTACTGCTACTTTTGAAAATATAATAATGAAATACAAACATACCTGTGAAGGGACACTCTGAGGTGGTTCAATTCGAATCTTAGGATCCCACTCACCAGGTGGCAACGCTGTTACCTGGTCCAGAAACTCATCGACGCCTGCAAGGATGTCTTGTCTATTACGAGCCTTGTAGGCAACTTCTCTAAACACCTGAAAATTTATTCATATGTTCTTATTAGCACTCATTGTTGTTTAGAGAAATATAACCTGTTAACAGCTATTCAGATATATCTTCTCTGTTATGCGTGGACTGTCTTGCGTTACATCAGCTGTTTTACATGCCAAGAGTTGATTGATCAGCTGAATGTTGATAGTGGGTTATTTGTTTCATTTCCTGTATCTTTCGCAATTTTAGTGCCTAGTAAATGAAAATTTACACTGGAAAAAAATGTGGCTTTATAACAATATTGGTCAAGAAGCATGAAGTAAGCGTGTGTTGAGAAAAATAGCTTGTGAAACTGATTTTTTCTTATTTTAGAAATGGCAACACCCTCTGATTCTCGACCAGGTCTATGTACACCAGATTATCGTTTTAAACAATTTTAGATTATAGTTATTCTGATTTAAAGGAATTTGCAAAAGATTCTAAAACTGATAGCATGTGCAGTAATGTGATTGTTCAGTTAAATTATTTAGAAGGTGGACATTTTGGAAAACAAACCTAACAGTAAAAGTTTGTTGTCATATGATGGCACATGTCGAATTATGTTCGCTCTAATGGTCCACACTTATGCCCCTAAGTTTGCTTTGTCTAACTAAATTTAAAAGAATAATAATTATAACTAAATAGAAAATAATGTATACGTTAGTTCTCATTCTAATTAGTACAAATCTGCCTCATGTTTTCCTGACTTTTTTTCCTTTTCGTGTGAAAATGATGTGCTTCAAAATATGATGTTTTAATTGTGTTTTGATGGTTATCATTATTCAGTAAATTTAATTTGATTATCATCAAAGCCGAAGAAATAGTGCCTTGGTAAGTGGAGATTTTTAATAATTGTCACCCCTGTTTTCAAAATATTTTTTTACAAAATCTAAAATTATTATTATATTTCTAACCTTTAGCAATACTGATGTGTTCCTTGTGCAATATCTTTTAATTTGATATATAATACAATAGCTGCTACCATTTTAACCATTTCTAGATCATTACTGTGACACACCCCTACTTCCAATTTTCGATCAATTTCTGTTTGGTCCAAACCTACTTTATTTGGGCAGTGAATCAGTTAGCTAGGTTATATCCGCACAGTTGCATCAACCCAGTTACATTAACTAGGTTATATCAACCCAGTTACATTAACTAGGTTATATCAACACAGTTGTAAAAACCCAGTTACATCAACCTATTTACATCAACTCAGTTACAACAACCATGTTACATCAACCTGGTTACAAACCAGTTACAACAACTCTGTTACAACTCAGTTACAACAACCCTGTTACAACAACCCTGTTAAAACAACTCAGCTACAACAACCCATGTTACAACAACCTGGTTACATCCGCCTGATTACAACAACTCAGTTACATCAATCTAGTTACAACAACTTAGTTACATCAACTCAGTTACATCAACCTGGTTACAACAACTCAGTTACAACAACCCGATTACAACAATCCAGAAACATCAACCTGGTTACAACAACCCAGTTATATCAACTCAGTTACAACCCAGTTACATCAACCTGGTTACAACAACCCAGTTACATCAACTCAGTTACAACAACCCAGTTACATCAACCTGGTTACAACAACCCAGTTACATCAACCCAGTTACATTTCTGTAAGAAACAATATACCTCATCCACCATCAGGGTTGACATGGATCTGCCAATTTCCACATTCTTCTGCTGGCTGCCAGGAGGCCCAAGCAGAATGAAGAGGAACCTGGTTGGAATTGGAACTTCAGTAATGTCCCCTATGTTTCTCCCTTCACACAGTCGAATCAGACCAACAACCTATGCAATAAACAATCCAAATTATCAATGCATAATCCACATCACCAATGCATAAACCAAATCATCAATACATAAGCAAAATCATCAATACATAAGCAAAATCATCAATACATAAACCAAATCATCAATAAATAAACCAACCCATTAATACATAAACCAAATCATTAACACATAAACCAAATCATTAATACACAAACCAAATAAACAATACATAAACCAAATTATCAAGGCATAAAATTAATCATCAATAAATGAACCACATCATCAATAAATAAATCACATCATCAACAAATAAACCAAATCACCATTAAATGAACAACATCATCAATAAATAAACATTCCAGTTCTCCAACAGAGACAACACAATCTGTGGTATCCTTACCTGATAGTTCAAACACTCCAGTTCTCCAACAAGGATGTTTGCTGCCTCAGCTCCTGGAGGGATCTTCCTCATAAATTGCTCATTTAACTGCAAAAAAAAAGAGGCACATAGTTAACAGAAGTTGTGTGCATCTAGAAAAATGCTCAGAGTATTGTGGATCTAACTGGCAACTTCCTGTCTTGACATAGGATAGTCTGTAAAATGGAGTTATACCTCTCCATAGCACAAAGTATGGGCTGATTTTAGAAACCATGTGTTGCCCATGTAACATGATCCCTCTCTCGGCCTGCCCAGTTTACTCCAGTGGAAAGGTAACACCAACACATCTGGAACAAGACAAGCTGCAGAAGCGGCTGGATCAGCAAAGCAATACTCTGTCCACCTGTCGGAGCTTCCATATTAGACCAGTTGCCATCCAATACTTAGGGCCTGGTCTGCTCTGCCGTGACATTTAGTCTTTAGACTGCATTTCCTCACACTAGAGTAAAGCCTGTACCCTCCCAATTACACTCCTCTGCCCGAAGTCGTTGGCACAATGTGGGGTGTCGGGTTTGGTGAGCGCTGCCCAACATTGTGGATCAAGACAGAACATATTGACAATCTGTAAGATCTGAAAATTGAAGAAACCTGACTCGCAAACAGCATCTTGTCTCAGAAACAAATACTTTAGCCATATTAAACTTTAGAGTACAAATAGATTCACCTCAAGTCTGTGTTTTCATCTTAGGCTGGAGTTAATGTCATGTTTCTACAACAAGATTCACCTCTTGAATTTAGGGTCAGTTGCATATCCTTTACAGGACGTCGCAGTCAACCCAGCATTTTTTGCCATTGCTTTCTGAACGACCGGCACTTATACCATTTTCATAAAAAACCAACGTCTGCTGCCAAATCGCCTGCAGCTGTGTTTCAAACGCGGTCTGGGTGATTATGAACTGCGTCCTTAACCCCTTTGCCATAGGTGCATAGATGCTAATGTGCTAGGGTTAGAGCTTATAGAGAACAAGGCCTCTCTTCAGAGCATCCTGGGCAGACACCAGCTTAGGGAATGAAGGTAGGTTCAATCATGATTTCCACCGTGAGGAATCAAACAGGAGTTCAAACTTGACATGCTTCAAGACTGCCAGAGAGTGACAGCAACCGTCATCAATGATGGTAGTCAACCAGCACCCATGTCTTACACTCACCACTTGGAGAGATCACAGGCATGATGGGAAAGTTGTTGGCCTGCCAGGATGGACAAGGGATCACCTGTTCACAATTCTTCAAATAGAACAAGAGTTAACTTGTACGGATGAGATTTAAAAACAACAACTTCTCTATTGTATACCGATCTCCGTGGAAACAATGATATGTGACCCACATTTGCCGCCAAATGCAGAAGGTCTTGGCATTTGTGACCTTCAGCACAATGTGTCACTAAGACTGTGTGGAGTGTGTTTGCTAGAAAGATCTTTATTGAAGCAACTATCATGTTTATTTGTCTTAACAACAAATCTTTTCAATACTGGGTGGGGTCTTGTTGGGCAGATCTGTTTATTCTTCTTCCCATCAAATTAACTTTTAATACTGTTCTGTAACATTTATGTCCAAAGATAGTTTCTCACCCACATGTTGCCACAGGAAATATGCATGGTTTTATTATTCTCACATTTGTTGTCCTTTCTGGTCCAGTCCATGAAGATTGTAATTTCTTTAGTTTAATTATTCTCATTTATATTGTTCTTTCTGGTCCAGTCCATGAAGATTGTAATTTCTTTAGTTTAATTGTGTTCAATTATTCTCACTTTTGTTGTTCTTTCTGGTCCAGTCCATGAAGACTCTAATTGCTGTAGTTTAACTGTGTTTAATTATTCTCACTTATGTTGTTATTTCTGGTCCAGTCCATGAACATTGTAATTTCTTCAGTTCTTATTGAGTAATATTTAAAAACAATATTTTATCATCAATTTTATATTGCCATCCAAGAAAACAACAGTTGAACTTTTCTCTACACTCAAATCTAGCTGTAGAATGACTAAGAAAGACAGAATAGAAATAACATACCCTTGCACAAGATGAGGACTCATGAAGATCGCCATTCATAATCTCCAAGTTGAGTTGGCTGCTTGGATTCTCTTTCATCTTTGTTGCTTGTCCTTGCATGTCTGTTCAGTGTTTAAACAGCCAGATTATTTACAATTTATAGTCAAAATAAAAGAACAATGTTTATTAACTTCCTCCAGAACATCAACTATTCCTCCACACGATGTTTGACAGAAAACAAAAGTGGAAGATTATGATGATGATGATGATGATGAGTTGCTGCTGCCCCCCCCCCCCTCCCCTGGGTGGAGAGATACTTAATAAAGGTGGTGTAGTGAAGACTCTGGGATCAGATGGAGAGTGTAGCTGAGCACATAGAGTATCTGTACTTGGACAGATTGGTTGAGGAAGGAGTGAGTAAAAGATCCTGGACAATATTCAAAGCACAGAGGAAAAGTAATGTGAACTTTCAATCAAAATGCTACTGGAATAATCTGCATGGTGGCTTGAGAAGAAGGGAGTGGATTATGTGTGGCAATGTCCTGATTAATTCAGTAATATAGATTCTTCAACGCCATATTCCTGTTGCAACTCCACAGACAACTCTTACAGGATATGAAGATTTGCAGCAGGATGTGACGATTTGCAGCAGAATGTCCTCTCTGAGTTTTAAACTACTGTTAAAGATTAAAGATTAATTATTTTCATAGTTTTCAAAATAATATTGACATTGTAAGTGGTAATAAAGAGTTTAAATGAATCAAAATATTCAGTCTAATGTATCCCACCAAGAACAATTGGAAATATCAGCCCCAAATACTTCTTGTCACTTAAAAGCAAATCTACTGACCTCCTTTTGACTTCATAGAAAATGTCCGCCCAATTTCTGACAAAGTCCTCTTCATGGACAAAGATCTGAACATGCTTTTTCCTGTGTCTGCATCCTGGTTGGAATTCTTCATGCGTGACTTCTGATGCTGGAACCAGTGCTGTGCCACAATGGCAGCCCTAACAGAGTCTTTAAACTCTGCTTGTAGCAGTTTCTGGCTGATCATGTAGTCCAAAAACAAATCTGAAAGAGTATGACAAAACTGGCTGATCATGTATTCCAAAATCAAATCTGAAAGAGTGAACGATAAAACTGACTGATCATGTATTCCAAAAACAAACTGAAAGAGTATATGACAAAATTGGATGATCATGAAGTCCAAAATCAAATCTGAAAGAGTATGACTAAACTAGCTATCATGTAGTTAAAAAAGAAATCTGAAAGAGTATAACAAAACTGGCTGACTATATAGACCAAAATAAATCTGAAAGAGTATGACAAAACTGGCTGATCATGTAGTAAAAAAAACAAATCTGAAAGAGTATGATAAGACTGGCTGATCATGTAGTCCAAAAACAAATCTGAAAGAGCGTATGATAAAACAGATCTGAAAGAGTATGTGACGAAACAAATCTGAAAGAGTATATGATGAAATTGACTTATGTAGTCCAAAAATAAATTTGAATTAGTGTATGATAAAACTGGCTGATCAATTAGTCCAAAAACAAGTTTGAAATAGAGTAAGATATAAGACTGGCTGATCATGTAGTCCAAAAACAAATCTGAAAGAGCATATGATAAAACAGATCTGAAAGAGTATGTGACGAAACAAATCTGAAAGAGTATATGATGAAATTGACTTATGTAGTCCAAAAATAAATTTGAATTAGTGTATGATAAAACTGGCTGATCAATTGGTCCAAAAACAAGTTTGAAATAGAGTAAGATATAAGACTGGCTGATCATGTAGTCTAAAAATACAAGGAAAGATCAGTTGTGCAATGTAAAAGACAAATAATTTAAGTCACTTATTGGAAAACTAGGGGGGGGGGGGGGTAGCAGGCATAGGCTTGCATGCTTGCCCGCTGACCCAGTGGTCAGGGGTTTGAATTCACACTGATGCAGATCCAGCCTAAAATGGGAACCAGGAAATGTCCTGGGGAGTAAAGGCGTCAGCATGCTATTGGCCACTTCGCCCACCAAATACTGACTTTATTTAAAATATGGGGCTAGCATTGTATGCCAAATATGGCTCAAGACACGAAAAATAGCTACTTTACATTATTACTTTTCTTTATTGAAGAGGTATAATATACGAAGGTAAGTTAATAAGTAAGTCACAAATGGTTGTAGAAAATTAACTAAATATGATAACAACTTGAAACCAGTTTATTTTTATACATACATTGTCCCTTTATTTCTCAACATAATTTCCACCAACATTGATGCACTGATCCCATAGTTTTATCAGTTCTCCCGAACCAATTGCATAAATCTCCGTGTCCTGTTTTTGTTTACCTGCCATCCCACAGAACTGTGTGACTTACTTATTGACTCATCTTCGTAACCTTTTTTCTACCCAATTATGCACTGCTTTACTGGAAATTGCTAGGGGCTAAGTCCACTGAAAACCCACCTTGGCGGGAGACATTTCGCAAATGATGCCAAAGTTGAATGTGAAGTGAAAACATGGTTTAAACAACAGAGCACACAATTCTATGCAGCCAGTTTGGGAGAACTGATAAAACTATGGGATAAGTGCATCAATGTTGGTGGAAATTATGTTGAGAAATAAAGGGACAACGTATGTATACAAATAAACTATCATATTTAGTTATTTTTCTACAGCCATTTGTGACTTACTTATTAACCTACCCTCATACAATCAGAAATCCCAGGAATGAAGACTGAACAGACAATATGAATATCAAAATTGTCCGAAAGACATGATTATATAATCCACACACAATATGAATATCAAAAATGTCCGAAAAACATGATTTTATAATCCACATAAAATAAAAAAGTAACAGCATTACAACTACAAAAATAAATAAAACAAGCCCCATAGCATACAGTTTAAGTCCTAGAAGGATTGAACAAGATATTAGAGGTATAATTACCATACCAAACAGGTAGTGTACACTTTCATTATTTTACATTATATTTGGAGCAGGATCTCTCTCTCTCTCTCTCTCTCTCTCTCTCCATTTCTCTCTGTCTCTCTCTATTTGACTCTCTCTCTCTATTCATCCATCTATTCATCTGCCTGTCAAATGGGATGAAGATTGTAATTGAATTTAATCAATCAAACAATCACTTATTCAATCAATCCATCCATCCATCAACCAATCAATTGCTCAATTAATCAATATATTAGACAGACATAAACAGAAACATACAGAAAGAGTTAAGCAAACCATCAGACAGACAAACAAACATAGTATCGTAGGTCAGCATGGCTGAATAGATAAGAATGCATGTTTTTAAACATTCTGTGTGCTGATGCTAAGGTAAGGGATTCGACCCCAACACCAGACAGTTGGATTAAAATGTTGATCTATTATCCTTGACTTGGGGATGTTAATTACAAGTAACTCTGAAGTTGGAATGGGTTTGCCTGATGGCGAGGGACACTTAATGGGTAAAGCTAATCCACACACAAAATTCAGTCCAGCACTACTAGAAGTAGTGTGTATGAACTACGCTTGAGTTAAAAGCAAGCGAGCGGCCAACAAAAAATAACAAACAAACAAGCTATACACACACTTACCTGCCACTTGGAATATAGTCATAGCATCCATTTCCAGCATACAGGCACCGGAGTTCAGACAGTTCCTCAGCTCAAACAAGGAGTGCAGTGACAGAGACGCCACATGAGGCTTGGACCAGCGCATTCCTCCTTCCTCAACATCCTCTTCGTACTTCACCCACCTGAAATTAGTACTCTGTCATGAACAATTCTAAACATACTTGATGGGAGGTCACAACGCTTAGGTCTAAAAACTCATCGGGGAATGACAACAATAATGAGAATACATGAAAACTCTCTTCAAGTGGTAGAATCATATAATAATATACTTAATTAAATTGGGGGAGGAAGTGTCCAAAGGAATCAAAGACAGTTGAAATAAGTACTCTGTCTTGAGCTGGCTGAGATGAGGCCGAGGTTAATGATGCTTTTTTCACAGGTTGTAGATAGTTCATGGTCAGCATACTCCAATACAGTGTCCAAAGGAATCAGAGACAGTTGAAATACTCTGTCTTGGTTTCTACCGTAACTGATTGTTGTCCAAGTCAGTTGCTGGAAAGAAACCAGACTGGGTGTTGGGAGTTAATGCTTAGTGAATATGGCAGACGCAGTAGCGTAGTGGCTAGAAGCTTGCCTGTCAGCCCAGAGGTCATGAGTTCAAATCCATATCAAGGCAGATTGTTTAAATGTACCTGGGCTCCCAGGCTGAGGCAGCCTAAAACTGCTACCAGGAAATGTCTTGGGAAGTAAAGCTGGCCTGAGTGAGACTGACCACATCTCTCCTCGAGCTGGAGTGCTGTTTGGTCTATACAAATATCAGGCTAGCATCATACACCAAACATGCCCCAGGGTGTGTAAACTGGTTCCTTTTTTTTAACTTACCTCCTCCTCCTCCAGCTTCCTCTTCTTTCCCCACCTCTCTTCACCCCTCCAAATCTTTAATACATTACTTATGTGTCTGGATTCTTCTTCAGTGTATGTGTGCGTGTATTTTGTTCCTTTTAATTACTTCCCTTAATTTCTTCTATCTTTTTGATTTCAGAGGAAGAACTTTCTAATTATGTTGTTAACCGCTTTCCTTCACGCGATGCCTATCCATCACCATGACAACAAGATCTTACCTGGCAGTTTCTCGCCACTGAAAAGTGTCGCCCACTTTGTAGAGAACATCCATCTCACAGAAGACATCGTGTGAGCTGTCTCCAGAATCATCTGTCTCACTCAGCAATCTCTGAACTTGCTCGCTGGGTGTCTGGGTGGCTGCTACATTAGACAATAAAACCAGCTGTAGTTTATACCTTATGTAAATTCAGAGTAAGTATTAAAAATAACTCTTAGAGTACATATATAGAAGCTCAATTATTGGGGTGTAAATTTCAGGTTACGACTAGTAAAACATAAAAATAGAAAGTAAATGAGCGTATTCACACCATAGGGTATGTTGTATACATGGTGATAGCTCCATCTTTCAGACAGACCAGTACCCAACATATGTTGTATACATGGTGATAGCTCCATCTTTCAGACAGACTAGTACCCAACATATGTTGTATACATGATGATAGCTCCATCTTTCAAACAGATCAGTAACCAACATATGTTGTATACATGGTGATAGCTCCATTTTTCAAACAGACCAGTACCTAATATATGTTGCATTCATGGTGATAGCTCCATCTTTCAGACAGACCAGTACTCAACATATGTTGCATACATGGTGATAGCTCCATCTTTCAGACAGACCAGTACCCAACATATGTTGTATACATGGTGATAGCTCCATCTTTCAGACAGACCAGTACCCAACATATGTTGTATACATGGTGACAGCTCCATCTTTCAGGCAGACCAGTACCCAACATATGTTGTATACATGGTGATAGCTCCATCTTTCAGACAGACCAGTACCCAACATATGTTGTATACATGGTGATAGCTCCATCTTTCAGACAGACCAGTACCCAACATATGTTGTATACATGGTGATAGCTCCATCTTTCAGACAGACCAGTACCCTACATATGATGTGGTTAATATGATGCTGGTTACCCCTACTTCTCAGGAGATTTCCTGACATACATCATTCACTATAATGTCACCATATAGAACTAGCCTAATATCAATGTGACAAAGCACTAAAACTATTATATCACTAAAGGGAATTATACTTCAGGTCATTATTCAGCAAATTAGTCCACTAACATTAACTATTCTGTCACAATAGCTACAACTTTAAACTCATAATTCTCGCAATCAAAAATAAACAATCAAAATAACAGACATGCAATAATCATATTGTTAATTGTTATCAAAGGTTTAACCCTGCCATTAAAGCTTTTGACTATAATAACAAGATTAGAGTTGACACTGTAAGAGCTGCTTGCCTTAGAATACATTATCATCATCATCATCATGTGTCAAAATTATGTATGTGTTCAATGTCTCTCCACAGATCTCTGTCCCTGGTGTTCTGGATAAATTCTATTGATGATATTCCACAAAGCTACTGTCTGAGACCATTTAACATCATTTCCCTTGAGCTGCCACTTCTAGTGCTAATCTTTCCTGTAGTGGAGATGTTCACTAATGCCCATTTTCTCATTATATGATCAAAGAACATAGTCTTTTTCTTATAACAGGTGTTTGTAAAGTCTCACTACACTTTGTATGTAGAACAAATGTCAAAACAATTCTTTCTTCCATTGATGACACCATTCTGTTTGGAGTGCAAATAATTGCTCCAGCAGATGACAGCCATTTGATACATATTGCTTCACGCTGGACCGTGGAGCACATTTTTTTTATGACATCATGTACTTCATTTTTCAAATTTGTTCTACATTCATAGTGTAGTGAAACTTTACAAACACCCTATAGTTGTGTTTACTGTTCTATTTTCACCAGCCTCTTGCAGGCAATCTTTGTTAGTTACTCTGACAGCTCAAGGTATTTGCAGCATTCATCTCAGAAACACATCTCCTGCCTACAAGCCCATCTTAAATTGTGTAGACTACATGCATGCAAATGTATACATATATTTGCATAGTGCAGCGAATCAAATGATACCTATGTATATAAGTCACAAATGGAGAGAATAAATAAATTATACTTTTCCTTCATTGTCATACATTAACAATTTTTTATTTCAATGCTTTCTATCACAACCTGCTGTCTCTTTAGATCCCCATAAACTTACTTTAAAACTTTCAAAGTAATAAATGGTTCGTCTAAATGAGTTAAAATTGTCAACACTAGGATCAAAGGCAGATAAAATAATTTTCATAGAGTGGGTTAATGCAACAAATCTGTGGACTAATGGAGTTAATAAAAGTATAGCATGTTTGTCATTAAAAACGCACATATAGTTGTTAATAACTTGGTAATAACAATGTAACAAAAGTTCATGAAGTTACTACTCTTGTCTTGGTTATCAAGTAATTTTGACAACAGCCCCAGGGTTAATGTTAATAAACTGCTAAAGAGTCGTGATGGCAAGGCAAATGTCATCTGTTAAATCAAAATTGTCCTAAACTTCTGAAGAATTATGTCATAACGAATCCGAATGTCAATGGTTTAATCAAAATGTTCATAAACTGCTAAAGAATCATGACATCTCAGAAAGTTAGTCTAAGTGGACTCGTAAGCACAGCTGATAGGCAGCTGTGCCAATAAATAACTATAATTAGCTTATTTGGAGAAGGCTAGTTGTCTCACTAAGTTGATTTATTTGGTTGTTTCAGGATGTGAGGTTTGAAGATTGAGCACAACCCACTATTATTGGCATTGCCGATCGTATTCCGGTATGAAACTTGGACTTTGTCCACATCAGACTGGAAGCACTAGACTCAAGCTCAAACGAGAGCGAAACTCGGGTCTCACCAAGTGACGGAAAGTCTGGCCACCTATTCCTCCGTGCATTCAAGCCTACACAATGTGATGGCCCTATCACACTGCAGACCTCTAGCGGGAAACTGCTTCAGCGCAAATTTATTTAATTTTTAAGAGTTAGTTAGCTGTTAAAAATCAGTATTTTTATAAACTGTTAAGAATAATGATTACAAAGTTACAGTTGGCTGTTAAATCAACATTTCATAAACTGCTAAAGAATCATGATGAAAAAGCAAAAGTTAGCTGTTAAATCAAAACTTTTATAAACTTCTAAATAACCATGATGATAAACAAGTATCGGCTGTTAAATCAAAACTTTCATAAACTGTTAAATAACCATAATGGTTAACTAGCATCAGTTGTTAAATCAAAACTTTCATAAACTGCTAAAAAAAAACATAATTATAAACAAGTATTGGTTGTTAAATCAAAATTTTCATGAACTGCTAAATAACCATAATGGTAAACAAGTATCGGTTGTTCAATGAAAACTTTCATAAACTTCTAAAAAACAATAATGACAAAGAAAGAATTAATCGTTAAATCTAAACAAGTAGGCATGACTAACCTTTAGACAAAAACAAATAAATATATTGACAAGATGTGAATTTAGAATTTTGAATTCTAGAAATCCTATGGTCTCTTCTGCTTGTAATCCTTAAAGTACAGCATTAATTGTCATGTTTATCCACAGCCTCCTGTAAAACCAATTATGAACCACTGAATGAAGTTTCTTCGTACATTAACCCCCTAAAGAGCACAGGCCCGCATGCCAAGACCAATCCTCTTTATGTTCTTTTCAAGACTTTGCTATATATTCTCCAAGGAAAGGACCTCCTGTTATTGTGGTTAATGTGCTTGTCTTATCCAGAAACCTGTTTAAGGTTTGATGGATTTTGCAGCGAAGGTTTTCTATAAGATGTGCCCGCCAGTCCCACTCCAATCCTATTTAGCTTATTGCTTTTTTGCAATACATTTTGTGGGTAATGGTGTTACTTATTTAAACTAGGTAACCATACAACCAGGTTCAACCGTTCTGAGGTATCCTCTTCAGATGTCAACATAAATAAATCTACAGAATTTTAAGTGGCTATTTCTTTTGTTTGCTGCTTTGGGCTCAAGCAATTGACACTTGATGGGCGATGTAGTCAGTACCATGCCGGCTATCTTTACTTCCCAAGACATTTCCTCATACCCATTTTAGGCGGGGTTGACGTCTTGAGCAAAGGTCAATTTAAAACATTTAAATCTGTCCAATAGGGATTCGAACCCATGACCTGCATCTAGATACTATACTAGTGCAGCTCCTTTGCTATACCACATCGGCTATATACCGTTTTTTATTTCTAAGAACTATAACTATAGGCGGCAGTCTCCCTGGTTTGGGAGTTAGCAGCTTTCTTCGTAACCCCGAATACTCCCGTGGTTGACGTGAGCGCACGAGAATTGGAAGCGGTTTGAGTCGTGCCAGTGATTTATGAGCGTATGGAGCCGGTCACTCAGAAAGTCGTGGCATGCTGATGAGCGTAATCTAGCCTAGGAATCAACATACAGCTGAAAGATGCTGATGTTGACCGCAATATCCTGAGACAGGATTGAAACACGGAAAAAAAAAAAAATAACTATAGGCGGCAGTTGATATTGATATAACTGTCACTTTTCTTTATGGGGTTATCCCCCTTAAAGATCAAGGATTATTGCCCGATAACCACAAATACGATAAACATATGAAGGTAACAGATAAAAGTATTCTTGCTTCTTCCCTTATGGGTTCCGGTTCTACACTGAAAGAACCAGTACATTGGACAAAAGATAATACATTTTGAATGGATCTTCTAAATTATCTAAATAAGATCGAAGATAAGAGGACAGAATAACTATAACATATTAACTGATCAAGTGCCATGGGATGATTAATCGTCTTAAGCCACTTCACGTATCTGCCATGGACTTATAAATCGCTGAAATCTTGTCACTGTGTTATAATACAGCATGTCTTCTACAATATTAACAACTTTCAAGTTATAACTGTGACACACCCCTACTTCCACATTTTTTGCCATCCACTTTGTTTGGTCCAACCCAACTGTTTGTTTAGCACAGAATAAGTTAATTACGACTATTCTTTCTATGTCAGACAGTTGTTACTTTAACTTTTCCTTTCTCAAGAAGTGGTATCTAAAATGTCTGTGTCTGAAAGAGTTAATTAATAATGCAGTGTTTATAATGTGAAACTAAGAATACAGACTGGGATAGTTGAGTCATAAATATCCAAGAAAACAGGAAGTAGGTAAAGACTTTCCTATTTGGAGGTAACCAATAAACATTGCTTGAAGTTCCTTGAAGGTACTAATTGATGCCCTAGACCAGAGCTGGCCAACACGAGGCCCGCGGGCCGCATACGGCCCGCCGGACGTCATGTTACGGCCCGGGAAGTGGGAAAAGATAATGTGGTATAGGCTGTAGCACGCTTGCTTGTTTACTTTAATTAACCAAAAAAAAAAAAAAAATTAGTTGCGTGGCCCGGCAGAAAATATTTCTGAAATTTGCCCGCCTGCTGAAAAGGTTGGCGACCCCTGCCCTAGACAACAGCAAAGGGAGGCATCTGCAGTGAGAAAGACAATATGCTGGCATGGTGTTCTTATGTTCTAATCACCATTTAGGAGGATATGTTTTGTAATTGACCTAGGCTCCCATGAATGAACCTAAAATGGTCTTAACCAAGTGGATAATTTTAAATACCTAGGGGCATTTATAACATCAAATAGAAGATGAACAGAAGCGATTAAGAGCAGAATATGGCAAGAAAAGCTGCATTTAAGAAAATTAAGAGTATCTTATGTAATAAGTCACTATCATTGAATGTAAGAAAGAGATTGCTGAAGTGCTATATATAATCTATTTTGCTATATGGCAGTGAATCTTGGAGTGTAGATGAATAAATTAGAAAGTACTTGGAAGCAACAGAGACGTGGTTCCTAAGACGAATGTTGCGAATGCCTTGGACTGCCAGAGTAATAATGATTGCCCGAGAGAGGCTAATGAAATTATAACATTATATATATATATATACAACAGTGAGAAAGAGACAAGCATCTTTCTTTGGTCATGTCATCTGATGTGAAGAGGGGCACTGGAGAACACCGTGATAACTGGAAAGATCGAGGGGAAGAGAGGCAGAGACAGACCGAGAGAAATTATGCTGGATGGATTGAGACGGTAGCATGGAGGAATATCATCAGCAGAGTTGATCCAGAAAGCCAAGGACGGAGATCTGTGAAGAGTCATGAACGCCCACGCCAGCTGGCAGGGCACTTGATGATGATGACGAGCCTTGGTGATAACTGATATTGACCACGTCATCCATTGTGTGCCGATTATCTCCATATGCCATATGTCATATGGCATGCCCAGCAGTACGCATCTCAAGCCATGTAAAACTGTTACTACAAATGCTCCGTGAAGGGCTGGCTACCATAATAATATGGTATGGTCCATACACAGTAACTTAGCCATTTATTTTTTACTTTTCACAGCGCTTTGCCTTTAGTTTTAAAAAATGCCTTTACTTTACTTCAATCGACATCTATTTATAATTATGTGCATTACGCCACCCCCCCCCCCCCCCTTTATTGTTAGCATCAGTCAAACCTTTTAATTGTTTACCTTGATGTTTAAGGCCTTTAAAACAAAAAGTAGAATATCCCTTAAAGGACGTTGCAGTCAACACCAGCATTTTTCAGCTGTTGTTGATGTTTTTGGCAAGATTACACTCAGTAGTTTGCCTTACGGCCTACACCAACATATTTTAGAAAGTTTCGAAATGATAGATACTGGAAATTTGTTTCTGTGACAACTTGCCACGGAATAGCCAGGAAAGTGTACCATTACAAAAACCAAGACCCAAATTGTTTCCAGATTTAATATTAAATCTAAATATTGACATGTTCAATTTAAAACAATAATAAATAAAAAGCACAAAATAAGCAATAATAAAATGTATAAACTGTAATAATAATCATTTTTGTTAGTATCTAAATCTAAACATTTAAACAAAAACCAAGTGGTGGAGAGATAATACATGTACAGACCTACAAGCACTTGGAATCAACGACTGGCAAGAGAAGGTCCACCAGAGAGACGAATGGAGACGGATTGTATTTGCAGCAAAGAACCTCAATGGCTCGGAACGCTGAAGAAGAAGAAAAAGTGGCCTGTCCTGTGTAAATCTTCTCCCCTTCACGCCTCCCCCAGCTGCATTTCGAAATGCATCTGTATTATAAGTCAGATTCCTCCGAAGCCGGAGAGTATCTGCCTGCACGGCGAGGAACCACCAGTCTGCACACCAATAAGCCAGACATGGGACAACGGATACTCACGCAAACCGCAGGTCCAGTATGACATCACACTGATGTTGGACAACAAAGATGTATTCATCCGACATACAGGACTTCACGCTGGAGTTCACAGCCAGCGATCACAAGCAAGCAAGCATAAGTCAGATGCCCCGCCTCTGTTTCTGTCATGTGTAATTTATCTTAAACATTAAATCCATCTACGTTATGGTCGTCTTCTTCTCCACGTCTGCAACACGCTTATCTCTATAATTATATTTTTGACTTTTATGTCCTTTCTCATATCCCAAAAACATCATTATCCTCATGTTTGCTGTCTTAATGTCTTAGGAAAATATAACTTTGAATTGTTTATAACATATCGTTACATAAATATGGTTACTGAGCAATGTTAATTTAATATGAAGAAAATAAAAAGTTAAATTATATGGCATGGATCCTGCGGGCTGGAGGTCAATACCCATAATTAACTTTTCGATGCTAGTAATCTAAAAGTATTAAAGAGTTTGAGAAATGTCGCCATGTTCTCATACCTCCAGGAAGTAAACTCCCAGCTGCACCTCTCAATGGTAGAGGATGGGATGGGAAACACACCGCGGTGTGGTAAACCCAGCTCTGGGGGAACCGAGCATCCACCGGAATAAGTGGACAACTCTGTTGCTGAGCAGTGCAGGGCACTCAATTGTCCTGACAGTCGAAATTGCTGTCAAAGCCAGAGTAAAATCCTCCACGTAGATGTGGAAGTCAAGGGAAAACTACCACATTATCTTCCCAAGATTGAATGGAATTCTACAGATGAGAGTCAGAGAACGTTGTTATCCAGAACACCGAGATGTGAACGCCTACGCCAATTCGCAGTGCAGTTGATTGTAAGCAATCTTCACCGGTTACAATGAAGAACACATCAATCAAAGCGTCCCCCAACCCGCAGGATATTATTATATGCATATATTTAGCAGGAGTGATTATAATATACGAAAAGAAAAACTACAAAGCATGAAGCAGAAACAAAAATGTGTCTTACTGATCCCACGTCTGCTGCACATGGCTAGTACAAACAGGTAAAATAAATATATACATAAATACATTCTGGGTGGTGGGAAAGACTAGGAGGTGTATATTGGGGAAATGGTTATTTAATGAAGAAAACACGGACAACATTTAACACGCAATATGCAACATACATCTCCAGGTACTAGAGGGCAGGAGAATTATCAAGGGGTGGCATACGCATCTCTCTCTCTCTCTCTCTCTCTCTCTCTCTCTCTCTCTCTCTCTCTCTCTCTCTCTCTCTCTCTCTCTCTCTGTTATCCCCTATTGATGCATAGGCATACAACCAACTGTTTCCAGGGCGTCCTATCCTTAGCTATCCGGTGCATCTCCGTCCGTGTCCTCCCACGATTAATTTATATCTCTATTTCTCTTCTCCATACGTGTTATTCTTTAAGATATTCATATAGTTTCTTTGCTTTGTAGATTCCAGACAAAGACATTTCTAGGTATACTATTTTCAGGTTTTATCAGTATATGTTCTACCCAGCGCCAGCATATTTTCTTCACCTCTCTGTTCACCAGAAATAGTCTAGTTCTCTCCATGAGCTGCACATTGGCAATGCTGTCGTATCATTTTGGTCTTTGATAATGCATATTTGTAGTGTATTTGTTATTTTAGTCATTCTCGATGTTCCTGATCCACACAATAGTACAGATTTAACGGTGGAATTTGATATTCTAAGTTTGGTGCTGAGGTTAATTTCTTTTGACATCTATACATTTCCTAGTGCTATAAAACCCCTCTTGCCATTGGTATTCTTATATTTATTTCTTTATATGTTCCCTCTACAACGCTACTCAAATACTGTACGAGTTTTCCCTGAAGATAATCGTTAGAAATGTCTCTCTATCATAAGCCAGATGTTCTGCCTATGTTGCTGTCATGTGTACAATCTCTATCGCATTAAATCCATCTACGCTGTGATCTTCCTCTTCTCCGCTACATTCCTTCATAATTATCTTTTCCAAACATTCATGCCTTTTTTATAAGCCAAAAATATTTAATTGTCCTCAATCTTATTTGTCTTTACTGATTCAGTGCTAAACAAAAATCAAGTTTGGACCAAACATGGTGCACAATCAAATGAATTAGTATTATAAGTGGGATTGCCCGCTCACTACGCGTTAAAATTGCGGAAGATACCGCAAAACGAAACAAATAACACGATGACCCTTGTATGGCGATATATCGCCCTTCTGTCCAAATAGGAGGTCACATTTGGCGATATATCATCCTTCGGTATTGATTCAGTTACTAACCAATCTTCTACAATATTGAGTTATTGTTGGACACATCCGTTTTTCCCCGTCCAATAAATATTATTACTCTTCTGTACCACTTAATACTCTTCTGTACCAATTCGATGCCAAGCAAAAAGCAGGTTTTGAACAAACATGGAAACAAAACAAAAAAAAAACCATTGTAAATAGTTTAGCGATATATCGTCCTTCTGTACAAATGGGATGTCACGGTTGGTGGTATATTATCTTTTGGTAGTGAATCAGTTAAGTATACAAGTTTCCCACCTGTGGGTTGCCACGAGAAATATGCTTGCTCTTATATCTGTTTGGATCTTAAACTTTTAGTTAGGAAGTAGGATCCCCATGACCACAAGCGCTAAGGGACAAGCACAGACTGTACAGACTCTCCTCACTGAGGGATGGGAGGCTTGAGAGTGGACATGTTCACAGCTAAGGAACAAGCACAGACTGTACAGACTCTCCTCACTGAGGGATGGGAGGCTTGAGAATGGACATGTTCACAGCTAAGGGGCAAGCACAGACTGTACAGACTCTCCTCACTGAGGGATGGGAGGCTTGAGAGTGGACATGTTCACAGCTAAGGAGCAAGCACAGACTGTACAGACTCTCCTCACTGAGGGATGGGAGGCTTGAGAGTGGACATGTTCACAGCTAAGGGGCAAGCACAGACTGTACAGACTCTCCTCACTGAGGGATGGGAGGCTTGAGAGTGGACATGTTCACAGCTAAGGGGCAAGCACAGACTGTACAGACTCTCCTCACTGAGGGATGGGAGGCTTGAGAGTGGACATGTTCACAGCTAAGGGGCAAGCACAGACTGTACAGACTCTCCTCACTGAGGGATGGGAGGCTTGAGAGTGGACATGTTCACAGCTAAGGGGCAAGCACAGACTGTACAGACTCTCCTCACTGAGGGATGGGAGGCTTGAGAATGGACATGTTCACAGCTAAGGGGCAAGCACAGACTGTACAGACTCTCCTCACTGAGGGATGGGAGGCTTGAGAGTGGACATGTTCACAGCTAAGGGGCAAGCACAGACTGTACAGACTCTCCTCACTGAGGGATGGGAGGCTTGAGAGTGGACATGTTCACAGCTAAGGGGCAAGCACAGACTGTACAGACTCTCCTCACTGAGGGAGGGGAGGCTTGAGAGTGGACATGTTCACAGCTAAGGGGCAAGCACAGACTGTACAGACTCTCCTCACTGAGGGATGGGAGGCTTGAGAATGGACATGTTCACAGCTAAGGGGCAAGCACAGACTGTACAGACTCTCCTCACTGAGGGATGGGAGGCTTGAGAATGGACATGTTCACAGCTAAGGGGCAAGCACAGACTGTACAGACTCTCCTCACTGAGGGATGGGAGGCTTGAGAATGGACATGTTCACAGCTAAGGGGCAAGCACAGACTGTACAGACTCTCCTCACTGAGGGATGGGAGGCTTGAGAATGGACATGTTCACAGCTAAAGGGCAAGCACAGACTGTACAGACTCTCCTCACTGAGGGATGGGAGGCTTGAGAGTGGACATGTTCACAGCTAAGGGGCAAGCACAGACTGTACAGACTCTCCTCACTGAGGGATGGGAGGCTTGAGAATGGACATGTTCACAGCTAAGGGGCAAGCATAACAACAAGGACAACGATATCGACGTCTGGCACGGCAGGGGAAAGACGCCCGGAGTCATGACCCCTACGGACCCGCCCCTAGAGAATGTTAAGAGGATAAACGGGCCGAAACATTCGAGGAAGAGGGATCACCTCTGACGATCAGAATTAACCTGCCGCGGCGGAATTTTTATCACTACATATATGAATACTCAGGGGGGAGACAACTTCCCAAACCAAGGAATGTTGCGAATACTGCTACTTGCCAGAGTAACTAACAACGTTTGCCTGGGAAAGGCAAACGTATGACATGATGATATACAACCACAAGAAAGAAGAGGCAAATAACGGTCTTTGGAAGTGTCATTAAAGACCGGGAGAAATGCAGGCGGATGACATAATACGTTGGAATGGAGGTATAATATCAACATAATTGATCCAGAACACCAAGGACCGGGACCAGTGGAGAAACACGAAAGCATACGCCATTTGACAGGACACATCTTGATGATGATGATGATGATGATGATGATGATAACGACAACGGCGATGATTCCATCACAAATTCAGCTTTGTAAGCCCATAAATGTACTCTTTAAAAATTAATGTACTAGTTTTCCCTTGAATTTCATATTCGTATACAATTTGCCAATTACGGGGAGAAGATGTATACACAAACTATTACACGGATATCAATTTATGTATTTTGTAATTTTATACAACTAACATTCTTAAGTGAAAATACACTATGACCTTATGAGTACCCCACGATGTAGGATATAATCAGGGGAAGTAAACATGTTCATTACCTGAGACGGGTTGAAAGCAATAATTTGTAAAACATGCAATTATAAATTGGGTCTCTGTATATACGTGAATTAAAACATAAAAAGACATAATAAAATAAATACAAACGAGTAATCATAGTAATCACATCTGGTGAATTCATCTCTCTGTATTCCTAATAAGAAATATGTCACAACTTGCCTAGTATTCTATTATTAAGTTTATCCCACAATTACTTCCTATATACAACACCCTCTTTCAAATTAATTTCCGAACGGTGGCTGAATTTTTGTTTGTTTGTTTGTTTGTTTGTTTTTCACATCATTCTTTCATAAAACCACATCTCCACATCCTAGAAATATAAATTTCTTTGCTAATTGCCCATGATTCGCTTCCGTATATAAGGATTAGCTCAATATAGCTCTTACAAACTCTTTTCCTCAACTCCATTAACAAAGATAAATTGCAGGGAATGTTTTTCATCTTGTGAAATGCTGTCTTTGCTTAGGCTATTCTACATTTAACTTCCTTAATACATCTACCATCTGTTGTTATTAAAGTGCCCAAATAATTAAATGCATTGACATGTATTTAATATTTAACTGCTTATCGCCCTTTGACTACTCTCATAGAGTAATATTTATGGTCTACTAGTTACTAATTTTATCACGTTTATATATTGCAGACTACTATTCTTCTTTCCCTTCCTCCTCCTCCTCCTCCCTCCCTCCTTCGCCTTCTTCTGCGATCAACGAATGGCATGCGTGTTGCATAGCATGCATTGTAGTGCGAAATGGTCGCTTTGTAAGTTTGTAGTTCTGTACTACCAGGTCAACATCTGTTTCGACGGTTGATGTGTCTTTTCTGGAATTTTCCTCCCATAGGCAGATTGCCTTCCTGGGTTTGTGGGCTCTGCTTGCCAACATTTTCAATCGGGCTTTGTTGCTCTAGCCTTTGTTCGTATAAGAACTCCCACAAGGCAGTGGTGCTTTGGCATGTGGTGTGTCCTTCACATAGACGGATTTCCTTCCAGTGTTTATGAACTCAATCAACCCATTTTGTTAGCTCCCTTAGTTTGACCTATCAAGCATAGACTGGTCAGGGAGCCCAATAGACAGACTGAAACATTTACTATGTTTATGATCTACTGTTAACATATTCCTCATTCGGTCTGAGTTAGCCAACTGCCCTGAGTAAACTAAACTTTGAAACGAAATACACGTGACTACAGGCAGACATACCACGTTTAATAAACTAGACATAGGCGATACTGATAAATGTAACCGTGGAACTGATACGACAGCTAACTATTTGTTCCAGGAGTGTCCACCATATGCAGAAAAGAAATATATCTTGGCCTACACAAGCTCTATTTCAGGACAAACACCATGCAGATGTCAACAAATGAAATTTGACTGTCGCATTCTTTGCATTTATTCATATTAACGTCTAAAGGTGTAAGAAGAAGAGAAAGAAGAAGAAGAAATACACAGCATAGGTTGTTTACCTGGAGGCACCATGTCTGTCGGAGAGGATGGCTGGCCCGGCCCCGTGCTTCGGTCACTTCCATGGTGCCGTTTGGGTTTATGGGGTCTTGGTCTACGGGGTCGCTTGGGCAGACGGAGGCCGATGAAGGTCTCATACCTGTGTGTGGCGGCTGAAAGAACATGTGCCTGATCATTAGCGCTGTAATAGAGTATAATAGCCTCATTAATGTCTAATGTCCCTCCAATCATTCATTGATTCATCCACCCTTACAATCATCTATCAGTTCATTCACCCTATGGAGGCAGGATGAGGAGCAAGGAGGGGGAGGAAGGGGGAGAAAGAGGAAGGAAGGAGGAGAAAGAGGAAGGAAGGAGAGGGAGGTAGGAGGCACGAAGAGAAAGAATGCGGCAGTGGGAGAAGGAGGAGATCGAGGAGGAGGTGGAGAAGGACGGAGTAGGGTTCAATTCCCCTGGTGTTACTCGCTGGACTACACGGACAAGAGACGATAGACGCTCTTGCGCATTTACTTAACACCTCTCATACGGTCCTCCAACTCCATAGCCACTCCCCCCCCCCCAACTCGACCACCTGGTTCAAAGATATAATACAGACCCTCCTGCTTGCGCATTTACATCCCACCTCTTATACGGTCCTCGGGGAGAGGGGGGAATGAGTGGTCTCGAGATATGGTGTCCGTCTCGAGTGCTGGGGGTCCCGGGTTCAAGCCTCGGTGAGGGCCGGGAATTTTTAACATGGACTTCTAGTAACAAAATTTCCCCTGGTTTCTGAGTAGTGAGATCGGACGCCCGTGTGTATTGTTGCGCACGTAAAAAATCCCTTGGCAGTTGGAAATCGAAAAAGAGTAGACTAACGGCGCTGCCCGGGCAAAATTTCGGGTTAAATATCTACCCAAGGTATTTCAGGATCCTCGCCGGTGCTACGGAGTTAGTGCACTGAGCTGATATTCTCCAGACTCAGGCTTGAGTGAGGAGTAGAACGGAGCACTTATTGGTTACACCCGTGTGCCGTGAAGTTGATCCATCGACTAAACTAAACTAATTATTCTATTCACATGGTCCTCCAGCCCCATAGCCACTCCTCCCAACTCGACCACCCGACCAAAGAGAGGATACAAACCCTCTTGCGCTTTCACTGCCCACCTCTTATACTGTCCTCCAACCCCTATAACAACAAAGTCGTCAACCTGTCTATGTTTATGTATATCCATCCATACACTCATCCATTCATTCAATTACCAATATCAAATGTGTCTGTCCGTCTGTCTATGTATCTGTCAATCTATATGTGTTGTCTTATTTATCTTATCTATATGACTTTCTGGCAGTATGACTATATATCTGCCCACCAATCCAATCGTCCGTGCGCCCATCGGCCTGACTGTCTGTCAGTGTATCTGACCGTTCAAGTACTTTACTGTATGTCTATCTATCCGTCTGCCCTACTATCGGTCTGTAACTTGTGAAATAAAACTCACGTGCTCGATAAGCATGTTTTCTCTTGAGTGCAGTTTTCTTGAATGTATCCTTGCTTTAGTATCCTATTATCTGTATTTATTTTGTTTGTTGATGAAGGCTTTGTAGCCACAGCCTCAATTCTGTTAACCGTGGTTGTGGTCTTACAAAGCTGACTTTCCCCACTGTCTGTTTCTGTTTATTTATTTATTGTACTTAGTTTAGTTTAGTCGATGGACCAACATCATGGCACACGGTGTAACCCATAAGTGATCCGTTCTCCTGCTAACTCAAATCTGAGTTTGGAGAAACTCAGCTCAGTGCACGAACTCCGTAGCATCGGCGAGGATCCTGAAATACTTTGGGTATATTTTTAACTCGAAATTTGGCCCGGGCAACGCCGTTAGGCTATTCTTTTTCGATTTCCACCTGCCAAGGGATCTTTTACGTGCGCAACATTACACACGGGCGTCCGATCTCACTACCCAGAGACCAGGGGAAATTTTATTACTGGAAGTCCACGAGAAAAAATCCCGGTCCTGACCGGGGATTGAACCCGGGACCTCCAGCACTCGAGGCGGACACCATACCTTTACTTTACGTAGCAGTCAACCCCGGCGATTTTTCCCCCTTTTTTCTGATGTGATTTCTTGGCAAGTTTACGGTCAGTAGTTTGCCATTGCTTTCTTAAAGACCAGCACTTATACCATTGTATGGAAATCAACACAAGGCGGTCTGCTCCCAGATCGCCTGCATTAGTGCTTCGAACGTGGTATGCAGGATTACGAATTGCATTCACCGCAGAACCGGCAGTAAATTACAAACAGCCAGTAATAGATACAGCGGTTGATTACAAGTAATGTAAAGGAATGCAATCAACCGCAGTTCCACAAATTCAGTTGTAGAAAACAGATCAGCATAGAAGAATCACGTTAGCTCACCTGCGGAGTCTACGTTTGGCGTCACGTGAATGGATTTGTTAGGATCGCGTTGGGCGCCTTCTCGCGGCACACCGCGCACCAGTGCTCGCTCCTCATCCTTGTGGTTAGAGGTCATGCTCAGTGGCCAGTCTCGCTTCCGGTGTCAACTTGTGTGAACTGGCGGCTGGCTGATGGAAAAGGAAACGATATGTCAACTGTTAAAAAATGCAAGTTTGTTTGTTTTGTTTTGTGGTGCAAAGTTTCTCTCTCTCTCTCTCTCTCTCTCTCTCTCTCTCTCTCTCTCTCTCTCTCTCTCTCTCTCTCTCTCTCTCTCTCTCTCTCTCTCTCTCTGTCTCTCTCTCTCTCTCGTTCTCTTTCTCCCATATTTATCTTTACCCCACTCTCCCCCTCTACCTCCCTCTTGTTCTCTCTCTCTCGTCCTCTCTCTCTCTCTCTCTCTTGTTCTCTTCCTCTCTTTTATTTTCTCGTTCTCTCTCTCTCTTTCTCTCTGTATATCTCTCCCCTCTTTCTCTTTACCTCACTCTCCCCTCTATCATTCCCACCTCCCTCTTTCTTTCCCCCCTCTTTCTCTCGTTCTCTCTCTACCCTATTTCTCTTTACCCCATTTCCCCCTCTTGTTCTCTCTCGTCCTCTCTCTATCTAGTTCTCTCTCTCTCTCTCTCTCTCTCTCTCTCTCTCTCTCTTGTTCTCTCCCTCTCTCTTATTTTCTCGTTCTCTCTTCCGTTTTCTCTCTCTCTGTATATATCTCCCCTCTTTCTCTTTACCTCACCCTCCTCCTCTATCATTCCCACCTCCCTCTATCTTTCCCCTCTATCTCTCAAGTGTCTGACCGTCTTATTATACAAAAAGGTAAAAGTAGTCCCACAGCCGACACCTCCAATGGATGTGAAGTGTTACTCCCCCACATATTCTATGCCATGAAATATGAGGTATGTTTCCTAACAGTCTTGCCAGTGCTGCGACCGCATGATCTACTTAACACAATTTCCCCACTGTCGTGACATGTTTAACTGTCCTAACTTGCACACGCGATCTTCACCTTCTCGCCCTTCTCTCTGGGGTTAAAAGAGTTTTAAAGGTAAGAAGTTCGATTTTATTGCACCGTGTTACATCTCACTATGCACTACAACATCTGCTAAAATCAAAGGCGCTATCTCGTAACACCAAGATCACAATTTACAAAACACTGATCAGTCCAGTTGTGCTGGATGACTCTGAAACCTGGAGTACAACTAAAGGAGACGAAGCCTTGTTACAAACCTTTGAGAACAAAGTCTTAAGACGCATCTTTGGGCCCATTAGGGATGCACACAGTGGAGAGTGGAAAAGAAGAAGCAACAAAGACATGTATGATCTGTTTAAGTTCCCGCTAATCACTGGTATCATGAAGGCTAATAGACTACAATGGCTGGGGCATATAGAAAGAATGGAAGATAATAGGGAAACAAAACTCGCTTACACTCAGGAAATAAATGACCGTAGGCCCCGAGGTAGACCAAGAAGACGGTGGAGAGATAATATACATACAGACCTACAAGCACTTGGACTCGGCGACTGGCAAGAGAAGGTCCACCAGAGAGACGAATGGAGACAGCTTGTATGTGCAGCAAAGAACCACAATGGCTCGGAATGCTAAAGAAGAAGAAGAAGAAGAAGAAGAAGAAGAAGAAGAAGAAGAAGAAGTGTTACATCTCACGCGTCATAGTCTCTTTACACATAGCTGCCTGATGAAAACGTTGTGCAGAGCACGATCTCGGTAGCTCCAGCGACGACACCAATGAGTCTCCGAGGAACAAAACGCACCGAAGTTCGAGAAGGAACCCACAGTTTTCAGATTAAGTATCCAGTGTCATTACTGAAGGGATCAGAAGGACATGTGACATTGATTGGCACTAGGAGAAAGAAGCTTATAACCGTAGCACATGAAGATGCTCTGTGAGGAATCATCTTGAACTCGGTGAAAGGAGACCATTTCAACAAGGAGAGTAGGTAAGCATGGCCGAATGGATAAGCACGCTCATTCTTAAACTTCCGGTGCGCTGATGTTGAGGTAACGGGTTCAACCCCTACATGGGTCAGTTGGATTACAATGTTGACATCGCCCATGACTTGGGGACGTAAATTATAAGTACCTCTGAAGTCGGAATGGGTCTGTCTGATGGCAGGGGGAACTTGTAATATGGAAAGCTAATCCACACGCAAAAATCAGTCCAGTGAACTAGAAGTAGTAGCATGTGTGTTGACTACGCTTGAGTTAAAAGCGACAGAAGGTCAAAAAAAAAGACAAAAAGAAAAGAAAAGAAGAAGAGAAGACGACATCAGGACCCACCCTTAGGAACGCCAGGATATTCTGCCCGCTGATTCGTAAGAGGGCGCATCAACAAATAGATATGGCTACAAGAAGCGATTATATACATACTGCAGAACACTTTGAAATCTTCTTCTGGTGCCTATATCTCCAACTAGAGGATCGGTCAACAGTGAACTCATGCCAAACCCTGTGTATTCATGATTGGCTGGCATCAACAAATTATCATCATAATGTGGCATTACGAAAAACGTGGGCGCTCATATTTCGCCATCTCACACGATCATCATTGTTGAGGATCAGTTCTTTGTTTTTGTCTCGATTATGCCATGTGATCAAACTATCCAGACATTTACCGCTTTGTCTTCTTCTCAATCTTGCCGACTGTCAACAGATATGATTAAAAGAGGCTTTTTTGTTGCACACTTGGAACTCTTCTGCTTCTGCAGCCTCTTCTTTGCCAATAGAGCACAATCCTGCAACCAACTCATGCCAACTCATGCCAAGCTCTTTGTACACGTACTCTTGACTGATTGGATTTTGCAACTGTTTTCTACAGGACGAGGTAGTGAGTTGAGTTGAGCTGAGTTGAGCTAAGAAACGATATCACCGCATCAGGACATGCCCATACGCGCTCCATACGCAGTTCTATGCAGCCGGTTTGGGAGGACTGATAAAACGATGGGATAAGTGCATCAATGTTGCTGGAAATTATGTTGAGAAATAAAGGGACAATATATGTATAAAAATAAACTGGTTTCAAGTTGATATCATATTTAGTTACTTTTCTACAGCCATTTGTGACTTACTTATTAACTTACCCTCGTAACTCACCAAAGCCGCAAGGTACAGACAAATGACTACGTATTTGGTGCATATCAATATAACAGGTGGAACAGAGCAATTGACGTTATGTGGAGAATTACCGGCAAGAGGCCGGCTCCGTGACCAAGGTTTTACGGACGCAGTTCGTAACCCCGTATCCACGTTCAAAACACAGCTGCGGGTGATTTTGCAGCAGACTGTTTCGCGTTGGTTTTTATTTTTCTTTTTTAAATGAAAATTATATGAGTGCCGGTGAACGTTAACTCGCCAAGACATCACAAACAGCCAAAAAATGCTGGAATTGACTGCTACGTCCTGCAAAGGATATGCACCTAATTAACTGACAAGAGAGGCAGACGGAGACAGAGAAAGACTATAAGGGAAGCTCACACAGCGGGACAACAAACAGTAGTATAAACAGCGCCAACTTTATAACAATATTAACCAACAGACAGAATTGGCAAGTCGTGATCGCCGCTGTCTGTTATAGACCTTAAAAGTCGACAGGGTCGACTTCATTGCACCGGGTTTTTATCCCATATGACTCAGTCTCTTTCCACAGCGTGGAAAACTCGCACAAAGCACGAACCCCGTAGCTCCAGCGACGACCCCTAGGAGTCTCCGAAAAAATGCACTCGTGAACCGAAGGTCGCGGCCCGGAATATAACCCACAACCTTCGGATCCCGAACCAGACGGCTTGACTACTTCGCCATGGAGATCCCTCTGTATCTTCTACCCTGTTCCATGTCAGTGAAGTAAAGAAGAAGAAGAAAATATAAAAAAAAAAAAAAATTGTGTAGCGTATCCCTTACGGGACGTTGCAGTCAACACCAGCATTTTCAGCTGCTGTTGATGTACTAGGCAAGTGTTACGTTCAGTAGTTTGCCATTGCTTTCTGAACGACCGGCCCCTATACCTTTTTCGAAAAAACCAGCACCACCGTGTTTCGAACCCGGGTATACGGGCTCACAAACCGCGTTCGCAAGCCCTTAGCCACAGAGACCGAAGATATAAGGAGAGTTAGTTAGTCGTTAGTCGCGGTTCCAACGTCACAGCAAAGAAGCACCCCATAATGCTCCGTTCCTGTGCCAATTAATATCACACAAAATGCTCCTCAGTGAAAAGTGAAACAGACAGCAGTCCCGGGAAACCAACAGCACGCACAGGCATGCATATGCATAAGGCCGCTGCCAGAATGCCAACACAAGAGTCCGCCATGAAAATTACAGTTCATCATCGATAGAAGCGTAGTCACTAGAAAAGCAGCAGTTTCACACACATTACTGCATAAGGCAAAACTAGCTAGTTCGGCAACCGGCCGTCCGCTATTTTCCTGACATGGCGTTCACAATACAAACAACCGCGGACAGATGTTAAAGCATTCCACGCGTAATGTAGAGCTCACAGTATCGCTCCATTCATTTAACTCAGTAGTTGTGCGACGGACCGTGTACTAAAAGTTCAACATGACGAAAATGCGTAAGTAAACCGTAGCCAGAAGCAAAAACACTCAAGAGGTCTTGACAGCTCAGCAGCCTATCCGCCATATTGGACCGTCAGTTTAAGGAGAGTAGAGGAGTTAACGTCTAGTCGTCTCGGAACAGCAAGAAAAACACCGAGGATCGCATGCTTGCTAAGCATGTTAAAATTCCAAAGGCAGTAGAAAAATAACAGGTCGAATAGGCCGCTTCCCAGGTAAAATTTCTGAATTCGTAAGTTACCCATATAAAGAATATGTATAGATTGTTTGTCCTGGTATATACACATTTGGCCATACTAAAATGATCTTTCTAGTTATACCGGGTGTTTGTAAAGTCTCACTACACTTTGTATGTAGAACAAATTTGACAAATGAAGTACATGATGTCATCAAAAAATGTGCTCCAGTCCACAGTGAAGCGATATGCCGCGAATGGCTGTCGTCTGCTGGAGTAATTCTTTGCACTATAAGCAGAATGATGTTATCAACGGAAGAAAGAATTTGTTTCCCTTAAATTTGTTCTACATACAAAGTGTAGTGAGACTTTACAAACACCCTACTATTATGAGATTTTCTTCATGTATGTCCTATTCAGCGCCGGAGTCATTCCCTCACTTTGTTTATTCACTGCAGTGTGCCAAGTTCACTCCCTCAGCCCTGTGTGAGTGATTCTGCCATGTTGGTCCTGTTTTGCGCAGACAACAATTAATGAATGTTTGTAGTTTATTAGTAATTGCGTTAGTCGTTAACAGCTGGGGTTAATATTGTTTACGACATTCTGTCATATAGAGAAATTCGTTGCACTGTTTCGTCAAGCCTGTGGCTATGTACATCCGACTTCGATTAGCATTTGTTAGCATTTGCTCTTCCTAGCTTGTGACTGTCCCAGTACACCTACAAGGTAGAGGGGTCCGTGTATCTGGTAGCTTGATCTGGTCCCCACGCTATGACCTGTCTGACATGGGAGACACTTCCAGTACTGCCAGTAGCTGCGAAACCGTCGGTGTAGCACTTGGGGGTCATTGTAACACGTAAGCCGCTGAACCGCGCGACCAAGTGGACATACAACAGAGGGGTAATATTGTTTTATTTCTAAATACAGTAAAACTTCGATTAACCGTCACCGTCCGGACCAGGGCTGTGACGGATAACAGAAATCTATTAATACATATGTACAGTAACGTGATGTCAATGCAGGCTTGGGACGAAAATGAAAATAAATTTCATCTAAAAGTGAATAATATACACATGCTGTGTTTAATTTTACATAACGACCAATATAACGTTAAATATAAGAATATTAATATACAGAAATGTATAGTAATACCATAAACCTACGTTCTGTAATCTACGTAATCTGTAATCTCCTCTGTCTTTGAGGTTCGAGCTTTCTGCGCGGCGATGTTCCGTATCTTACGCAGAAGTAGGATCTGTGTTGTATTTTCCTCCTCTTGCATTTCAAGCCAGTCGATGCACTTTAATGCCATTGTTTCTGCTTGAATGGCTAGTGGTAGGTTTTTGTTTAAGAACTGGTCCTGTATCGTTATCAATTTCTTCTTCTTCATTGGTAGTCATACGTCTTTTAAGACGATGACGGACAACAGAACCTAACGGTTGAACGAGTGACGGTTAATCGGAGTTGTACCGTATTGCTGATTTCCGGACCATCATCTGGTCCCCGCCTATTTGCATTTGGAGGGTTTTCATGTTCCAACTGTAGTTTTCAAGTGGCAACAACGCCGCACTTGCGAAGAACATTAACTCTGTTAATCTTTGAAATGTGTTCAGTATTCTTATTCGCGCTGCGCTGGTAACTTACGGGGGTATTTTAACCGGTCGTTCAGAAAGCAATGGCAAACTTTTTTTTTTGTTCGCATATAATTTACAGGACATCACTGTCAACATCAGCATCTTTCAGCTGATTGTTGATTTCGTGGCAAGATTACGCTCAGTAGTTTCCCATTGATTTCTGAGCGACCGGCTCACATACCCCGTAAGTTACCGACGCGGAGAGAACCGCTACCGATTATCACGCAACCTAAAGTTACTCACGAGAGTATACGGGATTACGGAGAACGTCGTGTAACCAGGGAGATCGGCAATGGCAAACTACTGAACGTAAAAACTTGTCTAGTACATCAACAGCAGCTGAAAAATGCTGTAAATGAAAAAAAAAGGGAAAAAAAAAAAAAAAAACAACAACACAGTATTCAAATATTGAGCACAACCCACTACTGGCAACGCTGATCATATTCTGGTATGAACCTAAGGCCTGTCCACGTCTACGATGGGTGACGTTGTAATATTCTGCTGTGATAATTTGGCCGTGTCCAGCGTGTGCCGCGTGGTCTAGTGTTTACACACCCGCTTCACACGCCAGTGATTCGGGGTTTATTTCCGGGTCCGGTCAAGGATATGCACTACTGACGAGTTCAAACGAGAGCGAAACTCGAGTCTAGTGCTTCCACGCTGACGTGGATAGGCCTTAGGTTCATACCAGAATACGATCAGCGTTGCCAGTAGTGGGTTGTGCTCAATATTTAAATCTCAAATCCCGAAACAACAAAACACAGTACAGTATTCATAAATTTCATCATGTGCCATGCCGATAAGCGTGGGAGGTCACGTTTCGCCATCCCACACGATCACAGTCGTGGATTAGCTCTGTGCCTTTGTCTCGACCATTCCGTGTGGCCTACCCATCTAGATATTTACTTCTGCCTTTCCCCTGTGCTCTTCCCATCAATATTTCCAGTTGTAACCAAGTTCTTTAGTTTATTAAAAAATACTAATGAACGTAAAATTGCAACAACAACAAAAAATAAATAAATAAACATGGGATTTGGATTGACAGCCGCGTCCTGCAGACAACATGCAGTTTTAGAAGATTCTTAAACTTTATTGGGGAACCACGAAAGCACATTGCCTGTCGCACCCGAGGTCATAGATTCGAATTCCACTTGAGACGGAATTTTATTTTATTTGTTTTTCAATTGGCTTTGTTTCCCATTCGACCCAGTCTAAAGTAGGTTCTAGTAAATGTTCCAGGGATGTAAAGCCGATCGGTATTACGCTGACCAGATTACTCACCGAATTCCGATTTGAATATTAATGTAGAATAGCCAAACCATAGGCAGTATTTCACATTTATTTATTGCATTTCCTATTTACAGGACGTTGCAGTCAGCACCAGCATTTTCCCTCTGCTGTTGATGTCTTGGCAAGTTTTACGTTCAGTAGCTTGCCTTAGCTTTCTAAACAACTGGCTCACATAGCTTTCCTTAAGAAACCAACGTGACGCGATTAACTGCCGAATCTCGCGCTGTTGTGTTTCGTACATGAGTATACGGGGAGACCGGAAAAAGTTAGTAGCTTGTCATTTACAGGAGGTAGCAATCAATCCCAGCATTTTTTGGCTGTTCGTGATTCATGGGCAAGTTTACGCTAAGTAGTTTTCCATTACTTTCTGAACTCAGGCACCTATACCATTTCATAACAAACCGACACTGCTGTGTTTAGAACACTGGTATAGGTGGTTACGAGCTTCGCCCGTAACGCCTTCGCCACGAATCCGACACAGTATTTCTTAAGATGAGAAATATTCTGTCTCTCGTATATCGTTATCAATTAGAATGGGGAAAAAAGAGCTGATTAGAGCTATATTGAACCAATCCTGATGTAGGAAAGTGAATCATGGACAATCAGTACACAAGTGAGTATATATGTGAATATATGCACTTTCGTTATGAACCCCCCAGGCACTTCCTGTACCTCTTAGTGCAGAGCCATGCGTGTAGATGATTACATAACCTGGGCGCGAATTGTCATGTAACAATCGTTGCATCTCGCATTCAGCGCTGCCTGCTGGTCATTTCTTACATACATAGAGTTATTTCTTAACACGCACTCAAACATGACAGTTGCGTCTCTGACCAATGGAGTTATTTCTTAATATGAACTCAAAAACAACAGTTGCTTTTCTGAACTGTAGAGTTATGTCTTAACATGCATTCAAACATGACAGCTGCCACTCCGTCCTGCGACTCTAGGATAAGAACAGGATCACTGGCTTGGGGATGTGGTATACCCACAACCTAGACATCCAACTTAGTCATCTAATGATCGTTTCCACAATGCACTTTGTATAACTATACCAACTACTTAGACATCCAACTTAGTCATCTAATGATCGTTTCCACAATGCACTTTGTATAACTATACCAACTACTTAGACACTCAACGTAGTCATCAAATGATCGTTTCCACAATGCACTTTGTATAACTACATCCACAACCTAGAAATTCAACCTGGTCATTAAATGATCTTTTCCACAATACACTTTGTATAACTATACCAACTACTTAGACATCCAACTTAGTCATCTAATGATCGTTTCCACAATGCACTTTGTATAACTATACCAACTACTTAGACACTCAACTTAGTCATCTAATGATCGTTTCCACAATGCACTTTGTATAACTATACCAACTACTTAGACATCCAACTTAGTCATCTAATGATCGTTTCCACAATGCACTTTGTATAACTATACCAACTACTTAGACACTCAACGTAGTCATCAAATGATCGTTTCCACAATGCACTTTGTATAACTACATCCACAACCTAGAAATTCAACCTGGTCATTAAATGATCTTTTCCACAATACACTTTGTATAACTATACCAACTACTTAGACATCCAACTTAGTCATCTAATGATCATTTCCACAATACACTTTCCAAAACTTTCCTTTCAATTTCCAAATGCACAATGAAATTTCTTGGGAAGTAGGAAAGAAGGAACGAATGAACGAACTTTATTTTCAACGGTCGCAAATTGGGCACACACGCCCGTCTTACATTCGGCTCTTCCAGCCACTCATCTTTCTTACATCAGTTATCTATTGTGCAAGTTACATTCACATAGAAAAAAAAAACTGTCACTGAATGTTGTGAACATAATGTGTATTACCATGCTGTGAGTCAGGCAGACAGGCACGCATGCACACGTGCACACACATACACACACATACACACTCGCACACATGTATAAGCGCATACAGAAGGGCGGCCAGCGTGATCATGTCTACATCAGCCACCGAATGCCAATTGGTCTCTAGACATGTGTCTTACACAATATGCCCAGTATACCACAAGACATGTATAAGGGCCGCTGACTTTTGTTTTTGTTTTACTCAAGTCTTGATTACAACAGTCAATAACTGTCATTTACTGCAGACATAGTACCTTGCGGTGTAAGTCAGAGGGGTCTTTGAGCCTGATGAATTAAGGCCGCCTGGCTAGTGCAGTCGCCACAAACTGTGCAGGTTAGGATTTTCTTTTTGCACCGACAGAAAAAAAATCCCAAACCTTACCGAGGATTCGAACCCGGGTCTCCCGATTAAGAGTCCGGTGTTCGGCCAGCCGCTTCTCGTCAATATTTCCTTAATATTAATCTTCAAGTCTGAAAAGTGAATGACAGTTCAAAGAGGATAGAAATGTGAACACTCTATATTCTTTAAAAGATTAACTGATTCAGTGCCAGAAATCACATTCCCGCTACATTTAGAGGTCATTCAGCCAGTAAGCTCATTACCCACGTTGCAGAAGTGCATATCAGTATAGATTTTATTTAGCACTTTACCCTGTTTTCTCACTGTCTTTAATACATTGTGAATGACGAGTATCTTTTCCATTTTGCAAACGGCTACATTTGCTATAGCGATTCTTGGTGTTACCTCCGGGGGCTGAGTGGTCTCGAGGTATGGTGTCTGCCTCGAGTGCTGGAGGTCCCGAGTTCAAGCTCCGGTGAGAGCCGGGATTTTTTCACGTGGATTTCTAGTAACAAAATTTCCCCTGGTCTCTGGGTAGTGAGATCGGACGCCCGTGTGTATTGTTGCGCACGTAAAAACATCCCTTGGCAGTTGGAAATAAAAAAAAAAAAGGAGCCTAACGGCGATGCCTGGGCAAAATTTCTAGTTAAAAATCTACCCAAAGTATTTCATGATCCTGGCCGGTGCTACGGGGTTCGTGCACTGAGCTGAGATTATCCGGACTCAGGCTTGAGTTAGGAGTAGAACGGAGTACTTATGGGTTACACCCGTGTGCCGTGATGTTGATCCGTCGACTAAATTAAACTAAACTTGGTGTTACCTCCACAAGTTATCTTCCTTTAGAAGTTAGAGTTGCTCCGGGATAACTATATCGATTCTGTTGTTTAAGTATTTTCCCCCTAACTTGAAATTTTCATCATCGTATTTCTTTCTTAATAATTTGAGTTTTCTCACAGTTATTCATAATCATAGTTGCACCCTGTGTACAAATAAAAAAGTTAATTACATATCCTTTACAGGACGCCGTAGGAAACCCCAATATTGTTGGCTGTTTGTGATTTCTTGGCAATTTTACGCTCAACAGTTATCCATTGCTTTTTGAACGGCCGGCGCTCATACCATTGTATGAAAACCAACGCATGGCGATCTGATGTCAAATCGCCCGCAGCTGTGTTTCGAACGCGGTATGCGGGGTTACGAATTGCGTGCGTAACCCCTTCGCCATAGCCTTGTACAATAAAGTGCCTCCATTAACACATTCTGCACCAGACAAAAAGTAGGTCTGGACCAAATAAATACTAAAGACGGAAAACTGAAGTAATGATATGCCACAGTTATGACATAAACGTTGTTAATATGGTGGCAGACATGCATTATAATACAATGGCAACTTTTCAGTGATATATAAGCCCAAGGCAGATACGGAAACTCGCTTAAGACGAATAATCATCCCAATTAGTTAAATGCTGCAGATACAGTTTATTGCCTCTAATCGATGCCGCAGGTACAGTTTATTGCCTCTAATCGATGCTGCAGGTACAGTTTATTGCCTCTAATCGATGCCGCAGATCCAGTTTATTGCCTCTAATCAATGCTGTAGATACAGTTTATTGCCTCTAATCAATGCTGTAGATACAGTTTATTGCCTCTAATCAATGCTGTAGATACAGTTTATTGCCTCTAATCAATGCTGTAGATACAGTTTATTGCCTCTAATCGATGCTGTAGATACAGTTTATTGCCTCTAATCAATGCTGTAGATACAGTTTATTGCCTCTAATCAATGCTGTAGATACAGTTTATTGCCTCTAATCAATGCTGTAGATACAGTTTATTGCCTCTAATCAATGCTGTAGATACAGTTTATTGCCTCTAATCGATGCTGTAGATACAGTTTATTGCCTCTAATCGATGCTGTAGATCCTGTTCATTGCCTCTAATCAATGCTGTAGATACAGTTTATTGCCTCTAATCAATGCTGTAGATGCAGTTCATTGCCTCTAATCAATGCTGTATCATGCCCACACTCTTTGGTATTGATGGTTCGTCCTTTAATTTTCTTATAATACTTTTACTACAGGGGGAACTACAGGTCTGGGGACATTGCACACCCGTGTCGACACATTTCTTCATCGGTTGATATTACAATTGCATGTCCTTTGCCGGACTTTCCGACCAACCCAGTTTGATTTTCTAGGCAATTTTGCGTTCAGAAGTTTGCCTTTGATTTCTGAACGAGTTGTCAACGTTCAGAAAGCAATGGCAAACTACTGAACTTAAAACTTGCCCAGGGATCACAAGCAGTCAAATAATGCTGGAGTTGACTGCTACGTTCTGTAAAGGATATGCAACTAACTAAAAGTCAACTTTAAGGGCAACTAACGGGTGTACGGGATGAACCCCCTGCCTCGTCTTTGGCGCACCAGAAGAGTAAGAGTTATAAAGTAAAGATAGAAGGTACCGATGGATGTAACTGTGGAACTTGTAAAATGACAGCTAAACATTTGATGCAGATGCACTCAAAATATGCAGACTTGAGAAAATATATTTGGGCATACATCCACTCCATATTAGGACAAACACAATGGAGATGTCAATAAGCTTAATGTGTCTGCCGCTTTCTTTGGGTTTATTCACACTGACGTCCGATGACGAAAGAAGAAAAGAAAACAGAATATAAATATATACGATCTAGGAAAAGTTATAACATCTGACTGGAGATGCCTTGAAGAGATTAGAATAAGAATCACCATGGTGAAGGAAGCCTTTTGCAAGATGTAAAATAACTTGACCAATAAAATGATGCCATTTGCAACGAGAAAAATAGTGTTGAGGTGCTACATAGAACCTGTGCTTTTGTATGGATGTGAAGCGTGGACAATGAGCAGACACGCTGAAAAATATATGATGGCTGTGGAAATGCAATTTCTTAGGAAATTGCAAAGAATACCATGGACAGAGAAAAAAACAAACAATGACTGATTAAACTGATTAGAGAAATTAGACACAGACAGTCAGTGTTGTGGACACATTATGAGAAGAAATAAATGTGTGAACTTGGTGAGAACTGGCAAGATTGAGGGAAAGAGAACAAGGGAAAGACAGAGAAGTAAATACCCGAATGGCCTGGCCACGTGGTATTGTCGAGACTAGATCACAGAGCTGATCAACGACTCTGGTGATGGCGTGAAATGGCGAAACATGACCTCCCACGCTTACCGGCATGGCACATGATGATGATGACGAGACGCGGTAGCGTAGCATAAGAGTTGGTACCGTTGCTTACCAAGAGAGCGCTCTATGGGTGCAATCTTCTGTGATGGCATGATTCAGTTTTCCAACCAGTAGAGGTCGATCCAGCAACATGGAAAATAGATTTTGTTTAGAATTGTCCGGGAAGGAAAAGGGCCAATTAGGGGGAAATACCACTGATTCTCATTATACCCTGGCCTAGAATATGTGAAAACCTACCACTTCGTTCTTCAGCAGCAGTAAATGCTGGAGACTGCACACTCCCACCCCAGTCTTGGAAAATGTGGAGCGGGGTGTAATTTTGGAGCCGCGACAGCAAAGTGGTCAGTGCGCTTGTCTGTCAAGACAGTAAGTAGGAATACAGATAGAGAGACGGGAGGGCAAGACAGTAGGTAGGAATATAGATAGGAAGAGAGATGGGCGGGCAAGACAGTAGGTAGGAATGTAGACAGGAAGAGAGACAGGCGGGCAAGAGAGTAGGTAGGAATGTTGACAGAGAGACGGGCGGGCAAGACAGTAGGTAGGAATGTAGACAGAGAGACGGGGGGGGGGGGAGAGATTAGGTAGGAATGTAGACAGGTAGAGAGAGAGAGAAAGAAAGAGAGAGAGAGAGAGAGAGAGAGAGAGAGAGAGAGAGAGAGACGGGCTGGCAAGACAGTAATTAGGAATGTAGACAGTTAGAGAGACGGGCGGGTAAGACAGTATGTAGGAATATAGGCAGTTAGCGAGACGGGAGGGCAAGAGAGTAGGTAGGAATGTAGACAGAGAGACGGGAGGGCAAGACAGTAGGTAGGAATATAGACAAGTAGAGAGACGGGCTCGCGAGACAATATGTAGGAATGTAGACAGGAAGAGAGACGAGCGTTCAAGACAATGGGTAGGAATGTAGACAGGAAGAGAGGCGAGTGTCTAAGACAATGGGTAGAAATGTAGACAGGAAGAGAGACGAGCGTTCAAGACAATGGGTAGGAATGTAGACAGGAAGAGAGACGAGCGTTCAAGACAATGGGTAGGAATGTAAGCAGGAGGAGAGGAGAGCGTTCAAGACAATGGGTAGGAATGTAGACAGGAAGAGAGGCGAGCGTTCAAGACAATGGGTAGGAATGTAGACAGGAAGAGAGACGAGCGTTCAAGACAATGGGTAGGAGTTTAGACAGTTAGAGAGACGTGCGTTCAAGACAATGGGTAGGAATGTAGACAGGAAGAGAGGCGAGCGTCTAAGACAATGGGTAGGAATGTAGACAGGAAGAGAAACGAGCGTTCAAGATAATGGGTAGGAATGTAGGCAGGAAGGGAGACGAGCGTTCAAGGCAATGGGTAGGAGTTTAGACAGTTAGAGAGACGGGCGTTCAAGACAATGGGTTGGAATGTAGACAGGATGAGAGTCGAGCGTCTAAGACAATGGGTAGGAATGTAGACAGGAAGAGAAACGAGCGTTCAAGACAATGGGTAGGAATGTAGACAGGAAGAGGGACGAGCATTTAAGACAATGGGTAGGAATGTAGACAGGTAGAGAGACGGGCAGATGGACAGACAAGACATCTAAGATAGACAAGATAGATACGATACAGGCAAGCCGGCCGCCGACCGACCAGACATACCAGACAGACAAGAAGGACAGACAGACAGACAGACAGACAGACAGACAGACAGGGAGGCAGACAGGGAGGCAGCCAGGCAGGCGGGCAGGCAGGCAGGTAGGTAGATCGATCGATCAATCAATCGTTAGTTGCTGATCCTCTCTACTCCCCTGATATATACCATTGTGTTTAAAATTCCGATGTCACTCTCACATGTTGCATGCATTGTCTCGTATCCTTTGGTCTACACAAAGAGCGTAGTAGACTGAAGACTGACGTACTAATGGAGAACTATCGACCTTAAATATATATATATATATGGTGGAGAAAAAAAAAAAGGGGGGGGGGGGAGCACGAAATAGACGCGTAATCTCTATCATCAACTATGCTGCGCACTATTTACCTAATAACAACATTTGTAACGCAGAAGTCACACACAATAAGTTGCAAGATTTTTGCCTGACATAATTCGCTGTATCTAATCGCTCCTAACTGCAGAGAAGTATTTATCATATGAAGTGAAAAAATTAAGTAAACTTTGGCTTGAGTACGTAAAACAGATAATTACTGATACTGTTCGAAACTGTTATCTCGACGGTCACTGCAAATGTAAAACGAAGTCTTTCTGTCTGCAGAAAATTGCTTGGAGCCGACAAATTGCTAGCACCTTAGTGTATTTGAGAAATCGCTTAATGTTCATGTTATATATAAACCATCATTTTTTTTTTGGGGGGGGGGGGGGGGGGGGGGGGCTGTTTGAGAGGTACTAGGCAATTGTTACGTTCAGTAGTTTGCCAATAGGCTAGTTCCGTGACCAGGGACTTACGGATGTATTTCGTAATCCCACATACCCGCGTTCGAAACACAGCTTCAAGCGATTTGGCAGCAGACCGCTTGCGTTGGTTTTTTAAGAAATAGTATGGGTGCCGGTCGTTTCGAACGCAATGGCAAACTACTGAATGTAAACTTGCCAATAAATCACAACAGCAAACAATGCTGGTGTTGACTGCGACGTTCTGTAAAGGATATGCAACTAACTAACTTAGTTTGCCATGCTTTCTGAACGAATTGACCGGTGGAGGGAACACAGCAGCACACCGGAAGTTTAAGCACAAGCGCACATGTGGACATGTGTAATATATAAAAATACACACCAGCTTTTAATTCGTTGGGTCATTTTGAACCCGAGCGTACTCCACAACTGACTGATGTTTGCATGTGGGTTAACATTCTCTATTATCAACGTTCATCGCCATCAGGCGAACCCACTCCAACTTCTCAGATACTTGTAATTTACGTCCCCCAGATCAAGATTTAATAAATGGAATAAACATAATGTCATTAGGTAGAAATGTCTTAATGTGTTATAAAAACCATAATATCTCATACTTTACTGTGCTAATCCAGAAAGGAAACAGTCACAGAGTCCCGAAGGCAGCAACAACCAGTGGTAAATGATTGTTCTCTCCAAGCACACACACACACACAGCGACTGAGCATTCAACGGGAAACGCTACTGCTCTTATACATGAACAAATTCATAGCGAGGGCAACGGAATTATCACGAGGGCAACAGAAACATGGTTTAAAAAGTCGGGGACGGTGTCAAACAGGGCTTCAAAAACCGCTTTTTTCAGGAATGAGGTGGCCACATTGGGGCAGTAGAACATCGTAGAGAAGTCGTGAAGCGCGTTTCCTGTCGGTTAATTCAATGCAGCTTAAGACATGTGGACAATAGTATTTTCTTTCTGTCCATGGCCGATTTAGATGGAGTTTAAATGGCGGTTTGTTTGAGACGGATGCGGTGAATTACCACCTGGCAACTTAATAGTAATTAATGCGAATACGACGCCTCGTACTTTGTCAACTTTGCTTTGTCGGTTTTAGCTGGAGTTTCTTAGTGTTCCCCTTTGGTGTCTTTGTTATTTGTTGACAGGAGGTCTCCGTGGCCATGCCGTCTGCCTCGAGCTATGAAGGTCATGGGTTCGATTTCGGGCTACGAAGTTCGGTTCACGAGTGCAGTTTTCTCAGACTCTGGTGGTCGTCGCTGAAGCTACGGAGTTCGTGCTTTGTGCCATACTTTCGGCAGGCCGCCCTGTGGAAAGAGACCGAGCCTTATGGGCTTTAAACAAAACCCCGGTGCTATGAAGTCGATAATCTTGCCTTGTAAACTCATTATTTGTGTACAATGTCTCTAGACACGATTTGCTGAGGGGTTAGGATGGGTTTTCGGGGGGGGGGGGGGCTGGATCTCTAACCCCGTGTATCTTCATCACGATGATCATCATGTTTCATGCCGATGGTATCTTCATCACGATGATCATCATGTTTCATGCCGATGGTATCTTCATCACGATGATCATCATGTTTCATGCCGATAGAAGTCGGCGGCGATAATTCGCCAAACTCACACGATTATAGGTCTTGGAATACATCTGTGTTTTTGTCTCCGTTATGGCAGTAGGCCAAGCCATCTCGATATTTATTTATGACTTCCAACATGCTCTTTTCCCATCAAGTTTCCCCGTTGTCATTAAGTTTTCAAGTACATGTCTCTCAAAACGTGCCCAAAAATCTTTATTGTCTTCGTCTAATTTCTGTAATCAAAATTTACGATTTGCATTTCTTGAAGCACTCTCTCAATCGTTTTCGTTTCTCTATCGAATATTTTCTTTGCATTTGCCCCGGCAACCACATTTCTACAGCCATTAGATCTTTCTTTGCTTGTTTGCTTTATGTCCATATTTCACGTGCATACAAAAGTATAGGTTATGTATAGATCTTTAATACTCTTTTTCTCACTGTTATTGACCACTTTTTGTTGGTATGTTTTCCATTTGGCAAAAGTCTACATTTACCATGGCGATTCTTATTCTAATCTCGACCAGGCATTTTCCGTCAGATGTTTTCTGTCTCCTACACCAGTTCCCAGTGCTTCCAGTGGTTGAGTACGCTCTGGCATTCTTCGCGTTCTCAGATGGAAAGAATACAGATCCAGAAAATACGCATCATATGCTAGTTAGTTGTGTATCCTTCACAGGACGTGGCAGTCAAACCCATAATTTTTTTGCTGTTTGTGATTTCTTGGTAAGTTTACGTTCAGTAGTTTACCGCTGCTTTCTGAACGACCGGCACTCATATCATTGCATGGAAACCAACGCTGCCAAATCTCCCGCGGGTGTGTATCAACTCGGTATGTAGGATTACGAATTTCATTCGTAACCCTTCGCCACAGAGCAGGCCTCATACTTGGGAGCATAAATAGATAGTTCCAATACGCTGCACACCCCACAGTTTCTGAGTATGAAGAGGTGAAGAATAGCACTACAACACAGTCCCCGTACACAACCCCACTCCAATAGATGCAAGCCCATTTCGGGGCACAGATCACCTGAACATAGCGGCAAGGGACTTAACTGATTCATTGCTAAACAAAACGCAGGTTTGGACCAAACAAGAATGGATGTCGGAAAATGGGAAATAAGGATGTAACAGTTATGACCTAAAAGATGTTAATATGGTAGCAGGCATGTTGTATTATATATCACATTAAAGGGGGTTTTATAGGGAAAACTACTGTATTGATGTTTTAACTATAGTTTGATTTATAAGCCCATGGCAGTTACGGGAAATTTGAATAACTTAATTTATCATCCCATGACACTTCATCAGTTGGAAGTTAAAAGGCGGCCTTTTAGTGTATTCAAAGCAGGACAGCCAACCGAGCAACCAACCTATTAATAAATTAACCAGTCAAAACAAACAACAACAACAACAACAACAATTAACCGAATAATCACACGATTGACGTATTAACCAAACGTACAAACAACAACAAAATCAATCACCTTACCAAGCAAACAATCAAGCAAACAACCAACCACCTAAATGACCAACTAATCAAACAACCAATCAACCAAAGAAACATCAACAAGTCAACTAACCAAATAACACACCAACCAACCCATCATCTGACGAGCCGGTAAACAAAGCAATCAAGCAACCAATCAACCAATCAATCTGCAAATAAACCAACGTATCAATAAGCCAACTTAGACAATCAACAAGCTAAACAATCAACCAGATAATCTACCAACCAGTCAACTAAATAATCAATCAATCGATCGATCAATCAATCAATCAACCAATAAAACCAACTAGTCAAACAACCAACAAACCCAATAACCAACCAGCTACTAAATCAATCAACCAATCAACCAACCAACCAACCAACCAACGTTAAATCGACGGCCACATGTAATCTCCACTAAATGACAAATCTACAAGACCATAGGGTGACACAATATTCTAGAGTACACGATGACACCACAGGCTGTTCAACCCGAACACAGGTACCTGGTTATTTAAACAGGTCACAATCACAACAAATCCAGTTGGTGACGGCCCATAAACGTATTCTTCGGAAAATAATATGTTGATTTCCCCCCTTAACTTTCACCTTTGATGCTCTGGGTTTAATGTTACGCCCGTCAAAGAATCATTCAGGAACGCATTTAAAAAAAAAAAATTTTAATACCGGATATCGAAAATGAGCAAGTCTTATCAGAAAGAAATGAAATCCGTAAACTGATTAAGAGAAATTATTAAGGACGCTGTTCGTAATCCCGTATACCCACGTACGAAACACAGCTGCGCGAGATTCGGCAGAGGATCGCATCGCATTGGTTTCTTACTGAAAAGGTATGTGAGCCGGTCGTCCAGAAAGCAATGGCAAAACTTGCCAAGACATCAACAGCAACTGAAAAGTGTTGGTGTTGACTGCAATGTCCTGTAAATAGGATATGCAAAAAATTAAAAAAAGGCGACAACTGGCGAGGGGGACAATAATAAGGGGAAAGCAGAAATATAAATTTGAATAACGAAGACACAAACAATAGATTGCACGATTTATTGCCTGGCATATTTCGCTGCATGTCGTCAGGTACATACTGCAGAATTAACACAACATAAAGTAAAATCAATGATTTTAAAATCAATGAAAATGATTGATTGAAAGTAAAATGACTAGATACTGCAGAATTCACACAACATAAAGTAAAATAACTAGATACCCCTTCAAGAGAGATAAATATATATGTAGGGCTTGGCCACATGGCAATAATCGAGACAAAACACAAATCTAATCCACGATTATGTCCTTAGAGCATCTGTATTAAGCCTCATATTCTTAACCTAATCCCCCCACCTCCTCTTCAATCTTACTTTTATTTGTCCGTATAGTGGTACATGTTTTTATTAGAGCATCTGTATTAATCCTAATATTCTTAACCTAATCCCCCCCCCCTCCCCACCTCTTCAATCTTACTTTTATTTGTCCGTATAGTGGTACATGATCACTATTACAGTCAGCACCAAGCATTGTTTTTACATTAATTAAAGCATTTATAATTTTTTATTATTAATATGTATGTATCAATTTGGTTGCGTATTTTCTTATCCGGGCTTTTATGGTGTTTAAGCCAGGTGTTTCTAATTATCATAGCATTGATATTTGCCTATTAAATTAGTTTCCTTTCTCATTTCTTGTACCTAAATTATAAGATCTTACTACATCCTCCATTCTTTCCTTTCATACTTTTATATTAGAAACTCCAAATATTAATTTTATTTCTTGTGATTTGATTTGAGATATCGCTATTTCTACTTCATCATAAAATTGTTATTTTTCTTCATCACTACCGCTTGTTGTTGGTGCATATACACATTTATATCTATTGGTTTGTCCTTGATGTTGACCATAATAACTCTTCTGAAATCCACAAATAACCATTAGCTGATTTAGCTTCCCCCCCCCCCATCAAATAATAGTCCACTCATTTTTTGTGTGTGTATCCACCATAATTGCCATGTAAACATTCATTCATTCATTCATTCATTCATTCATTCATTCAGTAGATTGTCCTTTGCAGAACCTCGCTCCCATAACAACTCTCCGGAAAACTTGGTCATAACCAAAATGTTCCGTGTCCGGTACACCCATTTGGAGATCATCTGCCACATCAAGCACCCAACTTCTCTTTGGCCTTCCTCTTCTTCTCTTCCCGGGTATATACCCATCCATTATTGTTCTCTCTAAACTGTCATGTCTTTTCAAGTGATCAAAGTATTTCAATATTCTGTGTTTATCGTTTTTAATATGCAGATCTTGTCGTATGGACACATTTGTTCTTTCCTGTATTCAAGATATTCTTTGAATCCGTCTATAATATTGATATTCATAGGCATTTATGCGATGTTCCGCTTGTTTAGTAAGTGTCCAGGTAAACATTAGCTACTATATAAACATCAGTTACTATATAAACCTTAATTATTATGTAAATATTAGCTACTACATAAAAATCAGTTACTGTACAAACCTTAATTATTATGTAAACATTAGTTACTATTTAAAATTAGTTATCATATTGGGATATGAAACAACATAACCGTCCTTTTCTACAATTCTATACCTTACATTGTGACTCTATGCATGTCACCGTTTCTTATTTTAACCCTTGCTATTTATATAGATTTGTTAGTAACCTAACTCCACACAACCGTCATTTGTATGTAGCAATAATCATGTGTACATGCGCACGCGCTTACGTGTACACGCGCATGCTGTGTGAGTGAGTGCATGTGTGTGTGTGTATATATATATATATATATATATATATATATATATATATATATATATATATATATATATATATAGGCGCATTCGCGTCGGTGAGTGCGCGATACAGAATAAACAACCTATTTTCTCAATATTTATCTTTCACGCCTTTCTGTTGCATTACTTCCCTTTTTAGATACGGAGCAATGGGCGCCCATGAAGGACACCCAGTCCTACCACCTAGGACACAAACCAGCGGTAACCACATAATTATCTCCATTACAAAACTGGCCCAAAAATATTTATGGTCACATAGTGGGTAACCCGTTAAATTCCAAAGAAGCAATTCAGGGTCTCTCACCTGTACATCCTCCTTTTTCATCAAGCTTTACACAAGGTGTTCTATTTTAGTCTTTTGGTCCTTCTTTTTTTTATTTGCACAGAGGGGACGGAAGGGGAGGAGGGTATTAATCTTCTTTTCGGACACGGTTTGTGGGCAATGCGGTAAGCCGTAGAAATATTTAAAAATAGTCATTCATATTACACGAATGAATTAAATTCTGGTGAAGAACTGCGACGTTTTCAGTCAATGACCTTTAGAAAATGAGAACAAATGAACTTAATTTTAACTCTCTAACTGACAGGAGGTTTTATTCAAGAAGTTGTGGTGTTTAAGGATTCTACACTATACTTACTCCATTGTAAAGTGGTTAAAACCACAACCCTCACCTTCTGAAAATTGCGGGTTCGAGTCCGGGCCACGTCGTTAGGTTCATGAGTGAACTTTTCTGGGAGATTCTTGGGGGATGGGTTTATTGCTGGAGCTACGGAGTTCGTGCTTTGTGCCCTGCAGAAAGAGACCGAGCCTTATGGGATAAACCCGGTGCAATGAAGTTGGTCCTCTTGCCTGTTGAATCCTTGTAAACTTACTTATATTCCCTAATATAGACCGGCAATATTTTCAAACACTGCACAGTCATTAAAAATACACGCTATACTACACTGCGAAGCCAGAAACCTTTACAAATTGCATGGTTGGTTGCATCTTTGTTGTGCATATTTGAATACACTGCCATGGCAATGTAAAACGTCTTTATATTTTGGTAAAGACCAGTTCATAACTTTAAATACCAACAGTATATGAAACAAGTGAAGAAAAACAACATAAATCATGCATCCTTCCTCCCTCCTCCTCCGCCTCCGCCTCCTCCTCCTTAGTCTCCGGGACGAAGTGGTTACGATACATGCCTCGCGCCCCGAAGGCTATAGGTTCGATTCTCGACTACAAAATTCGGTTCACGGATGTAATTTTCTCGAAGACTCCTGGGGGTCGTCGTTGGAGCTGCTGAGGTCGTGTTATGCGTGGCGCTTTCGGCAGTCCGCCATACGGAAAAAGACAGAGCCATAGGGGATTAAACCCGGTGCAATGAAATTGATCTTCTTTACTTTTAAATAATGTTTAAACCTTTCTTCTGCTTCTGTCTAGGTCAGTGAGTCCTATCTCGGCGTACATTTGTGTCTGGTTGACTTCCTCTAGACACAGCTCATCCATGGTACCGGATTCGTCCTACCCGTTTCTTATTATAGAAAACGTCGGCTAGACAGGAGAAACATGACGTTCAAGGACACTGGTGTCAACAAAGATAGTTGCTGGAAGTAAATCTGCCACTGTGAAGAATGATGATGATGAAACACGAGATAAACCTTACAGCCACGCACTAGTTGTTGGCATTGATGTATATCCGCGAACAGGGACACGAAACACGGGCAGGAAACAGTTGTAGCAGAGGTCTAAGATCAAGTCCTTTGTCAAGGTTTACAATACAAAATAACACAAAGTAATGCAACTTTGCAAACTACTGAGCGTAATCTTGCCAAAGAAATTAACAATCAGCTGAAAGATACTGATGTTAACAGCGATGTCCTGTAAAGTGATATGCAAGCCAAACAAACAATGTAACTTTACAGAACACAATTACCGAACATATAGGCCGCTGCAGCGACTATTTTATCAGCAAACAAATATGAAACACAACATATACACACGGACAAGACACTACAGTGACTACAACATTAAGGTATAAAAAAGGCCTAATTACGAGTTAGAGAAAGTAAGCAAGTCTAATACACGAATATAAACATATAACAATCAACAGGTAGAGACCTACACTGAGTGATAATGTAAAAATAGTTACCTGATTCACCGCCGAAGGATAATATATCGCCAAATATAACCTCTCATTTGGACAGAAGGACAATATATCGCCATACTAGGGTCATCATGTTATTTGTTGTGTTTCGTGACATCTTCCACAATTTTAATGCTCACTGTATGGACATTTACATGATAAACTTGTTCATTTGATCGTGTACCATGTTCTGTCCAAACCTACTTTTTGTTGTGCACTGGGTCAGTTGTATGAATACAATTAATGGAACTGCGGTGAACAAAGTTTACGACTGCAATCACCTCATGCCCCCAAGACACTCTGCCAAAATCTACTGTGAACAGAATGTTGTTAACAAAGATAGTGTTAGAAACCCTGCACACAAGAAAGAAGGCAGAAAGCGAAGTCAAAGCCAGATTTGAGGAAAATTCCAAGACTCAAAATGAAGTGGTTTTCCAGAAGCTGGTCAGTGATGGGTTGTCATTCCCAGATCCTTGGAACGAAGGTAAGTGTTTATGGGTTGTCATTCCCAGATTCTAGTTACGAAGGTAAGTATTTATGGGTTGTCATTCCCAGACCCTTGTTACGAAGGTAAGTGTTTATGGGTTGTCATTCCCAGATTCTAGTTACAGAAGGTCAGTGTTTATGGGTTGTCATTCCCAGATCCTTGTTACAAAGGTCAGTGTTTATGGGTTGTCATTCCCAGATCCTTGTTACGAAGGTAAGTATTTATGGGTTGTCATTCCCAGACCCTTATTACGAAGGTAAGTGTTTATGGGTTGTCATTCCCAGATTCTAGTTACAGAAGGTCAGTGTTTATGGGTTGTCATTCCCAGATCCTTGTTACGAAGGTAAGTGTTTATGGGTTGTCATTCCCAGATCCTAGTTACAGAAGGTCAGTGTTTATGGGTTGTCATTCCCAGATCCTTGTTACAAATGTCAGTGTTTATGGGTTGTCATTCCCAGATCCTTGTTACGAAGGTAAGTATTTATGGGTTGTCATTCCCAGACCCTTATTACGAAGGTAAGTGTTTATGGGTTGTCATTCCCAGATTCTAGTTACAGAAGGTCAGTGTTTATGGGTTGTCATTCTCAGATCCTTGTTACGAAGGTAAGTGTTTATGGGTTGTCATTCCCAGATCCTTGTTACGAAGGTAAGTGTTTATGGGTTGTCATTCCAAGATCCTTGTTACGAAGGTAAGTGTTTATGGGTTGTCATTCCCAGATCCTTGTTACGAAGGTAAGTGTTTATGGGTTGTCATTCCCAGATTCTAGTTACAGAAGGTCAGTGTTTATGGGTTGTCATTCCCAGATCCTTTTAAGAAGGTAAGTGTTTATGGGTTTTCATTCCCAGATCCTTGTTACGAAGGTAAGTGTTTATGGGTTGTCATTCCCAGATCCTTGTTACGAAGGTAAGTGTTTATGGGTTGTCATTCTCAGATCCTTGTTACGAAGGTAAGTGTTTATGGGTTGTCATTCCCAGATCCTTGTTATGAAGGTAAGTGTTTATGGGTTGTCATTCCCAGATCCTTGTTACGAAGGTAAGTTTTTATGGGTTGTCATTCCCAGATTCTAGTTACAGAAGGTCAGTGTTTATGGGTTGTCATTCCCAGATCCTTTTAAGAAGGTAAGTGTTTATGGGTTTTCATTCCCAGATTCTAGTTACAGAAGGTCAGTGTTTATGGGTTGTCATTCCCAGATCCTTGTTACGAAGGTAAGTGTTTATGGGTTGTCATTCCCAGATCCTTGTTACGAAGGTAAGTGTTTATGGGTTTTCATTCCCAGATCCTTGTTACGAAGGTAAGTGTTTATGGGTTGTCATTCCCAGATTCTAGTTACAGAAGGTCAGTGTTATGGGTCGTCATTCCCAGATTCTAGTTACAGAAGGTCAGTGTTTATGGGTTGTCATTCCCAGATTCTTGTTACAAAAGGTCAGTGTTAATGAGTTGTCATTATCAGCGTAGCTCCCCATCAACTACTTGGCTGTGTGGTCCTAAATACTGACATCCCAACACTTCACGTGGCATGAGGTACTTATTAAGATAAAGTAGCAATTCCTTGGTGCAAGCTCGGGTCAGAGAAACCACGTGATGCACGACATGAACATATTCGAAGATGCTGGGCATAAAGAGTTAAAGTCTGACCCGCTAACATACATATATATTACTGCATGCACTATATCCACACCCGTCATATTTAAGTTAACCTTCCGCCCCCCTGTTTGTATTATAGCATGCCCCAGTTTATGCTTCTTTAACAGAAGAGGTTATTTGGATATTTAAAGTCGGTGCCTTCACACAGAAATACGATATTCTTAAATAATCTACGTCACCCATACGCGCACAAACACATACACACATGCGCGGGAGCGAGGGCGAAAAGGTCTTTTTGATCTACCACAGTTGACTATTTCACAATGTTCTATATTCAGTTGTCTTTTTAAAACGTGTCGGTTGCTTTATTCCACAAGATTGGAACACTCATGGTGTTCACTCCTCCTCCTGCACCACCTCCAGCTGTTGCTGTTCCTCACCCTCTTCCTCCCCCCCCCTACTGCTCGTCCTCCTACAGTTACTACTACTTACTATTGCGAATACGATGATGATACCGCCGCCGCCGCCGCCACCACCACCACCAAGAAGTCGTAGCCCGGAATCGAACCCACAACCTTCGGAGCGCGAGGCAGACGGCTTGGCCACTTCGCCACGGAAACTCCCAACTCTCTCCATCCCCTGCCTATACTATTCATGTGCCTCAAATTATCTTCGTGTATGTCAAGTCTGCTTCCACTCCATTTGGCATGTGGGTTCCATTATAAGAGCCTTATATTTATGCTATTATCAGCCATCCTGCTTTGCGGACTATCAGTTTCGGCGTCTTTTCCCGGGATTTGTCTTATTGTCTCTCGAAGTTCCGCACTGGTGCATATGTCATCCTTGTTTTTTTAGTCTTTTCTAAGCTAGTAACGAATAATTATGTGAAATTACAATAATAATTATGTGAAGTTACAATAATTATTATTATCTTTTTCTAAGCTAGTAACGAATAATTATGTGAAATTACAATAATAATTATGTGAAGTTACAATAATAATTATATGAGGTTACAATAATAATAATTATATTTTTCTAAGCTAGTAACGAATAATTATGAGAAATTACAATAATAATTATGCGAAGTTACAATAATAATTATGTGAACTTAAATAATAATTATGTGAGGATACAAAGGTTGTATTAATTGACTTATGAAGAGCCTTTACAGTACTCGAACACTTGTGGAATCAAAAGAAAAACGAGGTAACGAACCATGTATATTCAATTCTGCCGTTACATCAGTGATACTATAAGGATCACAAACACAAAGAACGACTTAAATGTGTGGAAATAAGCAAAACATTCCTTAAATTGATTTATTTGGTTGTTTCAGGATTTGAGGTTTGAAGATTGAGCACAACCCACTAGTGGCAAAAGCTGTTCGTATTCCTGTAAGAACCTCGGGCCTTGTCCACGTCATATTAGTAGTATGAACAGGCCCTTAGTGGAACATAAACAGTGTTGCCAGTAGTGGGTTGTGCCCAATTTTTAAACATTCATTAAATAGTAAATAAAAATGTTTTGCATATCCTTTACAGGACATCGCTGTCAACATCAGCATCTTTCAGCTGGATGTTGATTTCTTGGCAAGATTACGCTCAGTAGTTTGCCATTGCTTTCTGAGCGGCCGGCTCAGTTATCCCGCAAGTCACCAGCGGGGGTCGAACCGCTCCCAGCTCTCGCCCTGCTACGAGACTCTGCGTGATAAACGGGATTACGGAGAAAGTATTGTAGCCCCTCGGCCAGAGAGACCGGCCATTAAATAGTACCTGAGCAAATTAGCGGGAAGGGAATGGTATGAGAAAATACCCAATGTGGAACTCGTGGAGAGGTCAGGACTAACAGCAGCGAGTCAAGAGGTGAAGACAGGACACAGCGCTGGGCAGGACTTATGGTGAGAAAACCTGATAAGTCTGACTAGAAAGTCTTTTGTCGAAAACCCACGAGGCAAAAGAAATTGAGGAAGACCTAAAACACACGGAGAAGAACGAAGGAACGAACTTTAGTTTGAAATGGTCACAAATTGGACACGCAGGCCCGTCTTACATTCGACCCTACCTATGACTTGTCTTTCGTGCATCATTATCTGCCATGCATGTTACATTCACTTAGGGGGAAAAAACACTGTCAAAGGAATGTTGTAAACATAAAAATTGTATTACTAGTTTATGAGACAGGCAGACAAGCACACACACATGCATGCACAAAGACATACACATATGTGTAGAGAGAAGTAGAGACAGAAATCATTAATATGGGGAGAACAGGGGCGGAGCTGCGTGGGACAGCTAATGACAGAAGGCTTGGAGTGAGATGAGAGCGTATCCCTCAATGGGGGATACAGGATGAAAGAAGGAGTATTCATTGTTTACGGAACTGAAGCCATATGCTGACTCCTAGAACCACACTGGCTGTTCACTGGGGCAGTGGCGTTTAACATGCATGATTATATGAAGAATCGACGGATGCGTTGTCGTGATGGAGCTGCCAAGTCCCCGTTACTATTATGCACAGACCCGTTCATTAGGGTTCTTCGCATCTGAATAAGACTCTCTTGACTATACACACAATTCCTCTCGTTCATTGTCTCCCTACACTTCAGAAATGGCTCCTTGCGATTCGTGTGGGTGTGGTGTTATGTGGGATGGAAGATGGGTGTGGATAAAGGATGTGTGTATAGGTGGGTGGGGATGTGAGTGTGCGGGTGGGTGAGGGGGATGAGTGTATGGGTGGGGGATGTGTGTGTGTGGGTTGGGTGTGCGTGGATGGGAGGTGTGTGTTTGTGAATGGGGGATGTGTTGGTGGGTGGGGATGTGTGTGAGGGATGTGTGTATGGGTGGGGAGATGTGTGTGTGGGTGGGGATGTGTGTGTATATGGGTAGGGGTGTGTGGTTAAGGGATGTGTGGCTGGGTAGAGGATGTGTAGGTGGGTGATTGTATATGGATGAGGTTGTGTGGTTAAGTGATGTGTGGTTAAGGGATGTTTGGTCGCGGGATAGTGGGTTGAGGATGTGTGGATGGGTAGAGGATATGTGGGTAGGTGAGTGTGTGTAGGTTAGGAGATGGTGGGGAGAATGTTTGTATGAGTGGGCTCGGGATTTGTGACTGGGCTGGGGGAGATGGGAGATAATGTGGGTGGGTTAGGAATTTGTGTGTGGGTATGTCCGGGATATGTGAGATGGCGGGGAGATGTCTGTGTGCGTGGGGGATGTGTGGTTGAGGGATGTGTGTTTGGCTGGATGGTTGGATGTTTGTGGGTGGAGGAGGATATGTGGGTGGGTGATTGTTGGTGGGTAATGGGACGGGTGGAGGATATGTGAGTGAGTGGGGATATGTGTGTGGGTGGGGAAATGTATGTATGCTTGGGGTGTGGGTGGATGGGATGTGTGGTTGGTGGGAGTGTGGGTGGGGATATGTGTAGGTGTGGGGATGTGGTGGATGGGTGGGGGTATGTATGTGTGCCTGGGGTGTGTGTGTGTGGTTGGGTGGGGGGTTGTGTGGGTGAATGGGGGATGTGTGGGTGGGTGGTGGATGTGTCTCATAACATGGTAATATGCATTGTTTATGTTTACAAAATTAATTTGACAATGTTTTTCCTATGCACTATTGATGAACGAAAGATGGGTGATTGGAAGGTCCGAATGTAAGACGGGCCTGCGTGCCCAATTTGCTACCGTTTGAAAATAAAGTCTGTTCGTTCGTTCATAACTTTTCTCCAAGCTGAAAAGACCGATAAAGAGGACCCGTTTTTAGTCAAGACAGCAGGTGGAACGCGACGGCCACGCTTTTTTAAAATATCAAAGAGGCGTTCCTGAAAAGCTTCCAAGAATGGCACCGTTGGGAAAAGTGTAATAAGGCGAGTAGTTTGAGGGGAAATTTGGTTTCAGAACTCCAGGTGACAGTTCGTATTTTCCCCGGTTTAAGGTCCGAGATTTGTTTCACGGAGTTGTGTTCCCTGGTCACGTCAGAAGCTGTGATTAAGGGTCACGTGAGCCCCTGATGGGCGTGGTTTTGTTGTCAAAAAGAAAAAAAAAATCTTAAAATATCACTTTAGCTGTGCCGTTTTCTGTACCACATAGACAGACAGGCAAACACAGACACTCGGGTAGATCCTTTGACATACAGACAGATACTCAGGAAGACAGATATAAAGACACTCAAACAGATAGGCAGACTGCCCACGGAACTGACTGACGGGCAGACAGAAGACAGACAGATCGACAAAACAGACAGACGCGTTATCTCACTGTTGTGATCAACACTAAAACGTCCTGAATAACCACTACTCGGACATGGAGAATTATGTAAATTTATTACACGTACTTGTCAGGTTAAGGAGCCCGATTGTCGCTTTATTGTGTATGAACTACCTAATTAGAATAAGGTCAGGGATATAATCCTAAATACTGATTTGTTTTTGTTCAGTGATATGGAGGTAAAAATACCTTCTTTAGTGTCAGAGAGAGTTTGAGCCTGGGATAGGTCCGAGACGGGATATTAATAAGCGCAGATATCAGAAGAACAAAGACTTAAGAGAAGATAGGGCGAGGTCAATGCACACACAGGGAGAAATAGCCCTTAAAGAGGCAGGCATAAGAGATGACAGATTTTAGAGAACTGTCGGCCTCAGAGAACTTAGATCTTGGTGAATGTAGTCTTCAGAGAACAGTGATCTCGGTGAATGTGGGCTGCAGAGAACGCAGATCTCAGTGAATGTAGGCTTCAAAGAACGCAGACTTAAAGAACGTACACTCGGTGAATTTAGACTGCAGAGAACGTAGACCTCGGTGAGTGTAGGCTGCATAGAACGTAGACATAAAGAACGTAGACCCCCGTGAATGTAAGCTGCAGAGAACGTAGACAGAGAACGCAGCCTCGTGAATTTAGACCGCAGAGAACGTAGAGTTAGAGAACGTAGAGTTAGAGAACGTAGATCTAGGTGAATGTAGGTGGCAGAGAACGTAGATCTCGGTGAATGTAGGCTGCAGAGAACGTAGATCTAGGGGAATGTAGGTGGCAAAGAACGTAGATCTCGGTGAATGTAGGCTGCAGAGAACGTAGATCTAGGGGAATGTAGGTGGCAAAGAATGTAGATCTCAGAGAATGTAATGTAGACTGTAGAGAACGTAGACCACAGTTACTGTAGGCTACAGAGAACATAGACCACAGTTAGTGTAGGCTACAGAGTACGTAGACCACAGTTAGTGTAGGCTACAGAGAACGTAGACCACAGTTAGTGTAGGCTACAGAGAACGTAGACCACAGTTACTGTAGGCTACAGAGAACATAGACCACAGTTAGTGTAGGCTACAGAGAACATAGACCACAGTTAGTGTAGGCTACAGAGAACGTAGACCACAGTTAGTGTAGGCTACAGAGAACATAGACCACAGTTAGTGTAGGCTACAGAGAACATAGACCACAGTTAGTGTAGGCTACAGAGAACATAGACCACAGTTAGTGTAGGCTACAGAGAACATAGACCACAGTTAGTGTAGGCTAGAGAGAACATAGACCACAGTTAGTGTAGGCTAGAGAGAACATAGACCACAGTTAGTGTAGGCTACAGAGAACATAGACCACAGTTAGTGTAGGCTACAGAGAACATAGACCACAGTTAGTGTAGGCTACAGAGAACATAGACCACAGTTAGTGTAGGCTACAGAGAACATAGACCACAGTTAGTGTAGGCTACAGAGAACATAGACCACAGTTAGTGTAGGCTACAGAGAACATAGACCACAGTTAGTGTAGGCTACAGAGAACATAGACCACAGTTAGTGTAGGCTACAGAGAACATAGACCACAGTTAGTGTAGGCTACAGAGAACATAGACCACAGTTAGTGTAGGCTACAGAGAACATAGACCACAGTTAGTGTAGGCTACAGAGAACATAGACCACAGTTAGTGTAGGCTACAGAGAACATAGACCACAGTTAGTGTAGGCTACAGAGAACATAGACCACAGTTAGTGTAGGCTACAGAGAACATAGACCACAGTTAGTAGTTAGTGTAGGCTACAGAGAACGTAGACCACAGTTAGTGTAGGCTACAGAGAACATAGACCACAGTTAGTAGTTGTGTAGGCTACAGAGAACATAGACCACAGTTAGTGTAGGCTACAGAGAACATAGACCACAGTTAGTGTAGGCTACAGAGTACGTAGACCACAGTTAGTGTAGGCTACAGAGAACATAGACCACAGTTAGTGTAGGCTACAGAGAACATAGACCACAGTTAGTGTAGGCTACAGAGAACATAGACCACAGTTAGTGTAGGCTACAGAGAACATAGACCACAGTTAGTGTAGGCTACAGAGAACATAGACCACAGTTAGTGTAGGCTACAGAGAACATAGACCACAGTTAGTGTAGGCTAGAGAGAACATAGACCACAGTTAGTGTAGGCTACAGAGAACATAGACCACAGTTAGTGTAGGCTACAGAGAACATAGACCACAGTTAGTGTAGGCTACAGAGAACATAGACCACAGTTAGTGTAGGCTACAGAGAACATAGACCACAGTTAGTGTAGGCTACAGAGAAATAGACCACAGTTAGTGTAGGCTAGAGAGAACATAGACCACAGTTAGTGTAGGCTACAGAGAACATAGACCACAGTTAGTGTAGGCTACAGAGAACATAGACCACAGTTAGTGTAGGCTAGAGAGAACATAGACCACAGTTAGTGTAGGCTACAGAGAACATAGACCACAGTTAGTGTAGGCTACAAAGAACATAGACCACAGTTAGTAGTTAGTGTAGGCTACAGAGAACATAGACCACAGTTAGTGTAGGCTAGAGAGAACATAGACCACAGTTAGTGTAGGCTAGAGAGAACATAGACCACAGTTAGTGTAGGCTACAGAGAACATATACCACAGTTAGTGTAGGCTACAGAGAACATAGACCACAGTTAGTAGTTAGTGTAGGCTACAGAGAACATAGACCACAGTTAGTAGTTAGTGTAGGCTACAGAGAACATAGACCACAGTTAGTGTAGGCTACAGAGAACATAGACCACAGTTAGTGTAGGCTACAGAGAACATAGACCACAGTTAGTGTAGGCTAGAGAGAACATAGACCACAGTTAGTGTAGGCTACAGAGAACATAGACCACATTTAGTGTAGGCTACAGAGAACATAGACCACAGTTAGTGTAGGCTACAGAGAACATAGACCACAGTTAGTGTAGGCTACAGAGAACATAGACCACAGTTAGTGTAGGCTACAGAGAACATAGACCACAGTTAGTGTAGGCTACAGAGAACATAGACCACAGTTAGTGTAGGCTACAAAGAACATAGACCACAGTTAGTAGTTAGTGTAGGCTACAGAGAACATAGACCACAGTTAGTGTAGGCTAGAGAGAAATAGACCACAGTTAGTGTAGGCTAGAGAGAACATAGACCACAGTTAGTGTAGGCTACAGAGAACATAGACCACAGTTAGTGTAGGCTACAGAGAACATAGACCACAGTTAGTGTAGGCTACAGAGAAATAGACCACAGTTAGTGTAGGCTAGAGAGAACATAGACCACAGTTAGTGTAGGCTACAGAGAACATAGACCACAGTTAGTGTAGGCTACAGAGAACATAGACCACAGTTAGTGTAGGCTACAGAGAACATAGACCACAGTTAGTGTAGGCTACAGAGAACATAGACCACAGTTAGTGTAGGCTACAAAGAACATAGACCACAGTTAGTAGTTAGTGTAGGCTACAGAGAACATAGACCACAGTTAGTGTAGGCTAGAGAGAACATAGACCACAGTTAGTGTAGGCTAGAGAGAACATAGACCACAGTTAGTGTAGGCTACAGAGAACATATACCACAGTTAGTGTAGGCTACAGAGAACATAGACCACAGTTAGTAGTTAGTGTAGGCTACAGAGAACATAGACCACAGTTAGTAGTTAGTGTAGGCTACAGAGAACATAGACCACAGTTAGTGTAGGCTACAGAGAACATAGACCACAGTTAGTGTAGGCTACAGAGAACATAGACCACAGTTAGTGTAGGCTAGAGAGAACATAGACCACAGTTAGTGTAGGCTACAGAGAACATAGACCACATTTAGTGTAGGCTACAGAGAACATAGACCACAGTTAGTGTAGGCTACAGAGAACATAGACCACAGTTAGTGTAGGCTACAGAGAACATAGACCACAGTTAGTGTAGGCTACAGAGAACATAGACCACAGTTAGTGTAGGCTACAGAGAACATAGACCACAGTTAGTGTAGGCTAGAGAGAACATAGACCACAGTTAGTGTAGGCTAGAGAGAACATAGACCACAGTTAGTGTAGGCTACAGAGAACATAGACCACAGTTAGTGTAGGCTACAGAGAACATAGACCACAGTTAGTGTAGGCTACAGAGAACATAGACCACAGTTAGTGTAGGCTACAGAGAACGTAGACCACAGTTAGTGTAGACTACAGAGAACATAGACCACAGTTAGTGTAGGCTACAGAGAACATAGACCACAGTTAGTGTAGGCTACAGAGAACATAGACCACAGTTAGTGTAGGCTACAGAGAACATAGACCACAGTTAGTGTAGGCTACAGAGAACATAGACCACAGTTAGTGTAGGCTACAGAGAACGTAGACCACAGTTAGTGTAGGCTACAGAGAACATAGACCACAGTTAGTGTAGGCTACAGAGAACATAGACCACAGTTAGTGTAGGCTACAGAGAACATAGACCACAGTTAGTGTAGGCTAGAGAGAACATAGACCACAGTTAGTGTAGGCTACAGAGAACATAGACCACAGTTAGTGTAGGCTACAGAGAACATAGACCACAGTTAGTGTAGGCTACAGAGAACATAGACCACAGTTAGTGTAGGCTAGAGAGAACATAGACCACAGTTAGTATAGGCTACAGAGAACATAGACCACAGTTAGTGTAGGCTACAGAGAACATAGACCACAGTTAGTGTAGGCTACAGAGAACATAGACCACAGTTAGTGTAGGCTACAGAGAACATAGACCACAGTTAGTGTAGGCTACAAAGAACATAGACCACAGTTAGTAGTTAGTGTAGGCTACAGAGAACATAGACCACAGTTAGTGTAGGCTAGAGAGAACATAGACCACAGTTAGTGTAGGCTAGAGAGAACATAGACCACAGTTAGTGTAGGCTACAGAGAACATATACCACAGTTAGTGTAGGCTACAGAGAACATAGACCACAGTTAGTAGTTAGTGTAGGCTACAGAGAACATAGACCACAGTTAGTAGTTAGTGTAGGCTACAGAGAACATAGACCACAGTTAGTGTAGGCTACAGAGAACATAGACCACAGTTAGTGTAGGCTACAGAGAACATAGACCACAGTTAGTGTAGGCTAGAGAGAACATAGACCACAGTTAGTGTAGGCTACAGAGAACATAGACCACATTTAGTGTAGGCTACAGAGAACATAGACCACAGTTAGTGTAGGCTACAGAGAACATAGACCACAGTTAGTGTAGGCTACAGAGAACATAGACCACAGTTAGTGTAGGCTACAGAGAACATAGACCACAGTTAGTGTAGGCTACAGAGAACATAGACCACAGTTAGTGTAGGCTACAAAGAACATAGACCACAGTTAGTAGTTAGTGTAGGCTACAGAGAACATAGACCACAGTTAGTGTAGGCTAGAGAGAAATAGACCACAGTTAGTGTAGGCTAGAGAGAACATAGACCACAGTTAGTGTAGGCTACAGAGAACATAGACCACAGTTAGTGTAGGCTACAAAGAACATAGACCACAGTTAGTGTAGGCTACAGAGAAATAGACCACAGTTAGTGTAGGCTAGAGAGAACATAGACCACAGTTAGTGTAGGCTACAGAGAACATAGACCACAGTTAGTGTAGGCTACAGAGAACATAGACCACAGTTAGTGTAGGCTACAAAGAACATAGACCACAGTTAGTAGTTAGTGTAGGCTACAGAGAACATAGACCACAGTTAGTGTAGGCTAGAGAGAACATAGACCACAGTTAGTGTAGGCTAGAGAGAACATAGACCACAGTTAGTGTAGGCTACAGAGAACATATACCACAGTTAGTGTAGGCTACAGAGAACATAGACCACAGTTAGTAGTTAGTGTAGGCTACAGAGAACATAGACCACAGTTAGTAGTTAGTGTAGGCTACAGAGAACATAGACCACAGTTAGTGTAGGCTACAGAGAACATAGACCACAGTTAGTGTAGGCTACAGAGAACATAGACCACAGTTAGTGTAGGCTAGAGAGAACATAGACCACAGTTAGTGTAGGCTACAGAGAACATAGACCACATTTAGTGTAGGCTACAGAGAACATAGACCACAGTTAGTGTAGGCTACAGAGAACATAGACCACAGTTAGTGTAGGCTACAGAGAACATAGACCACAGTTAGTGTAGGCTACAGAGAACATAGACCACAGTTAGTGTAGGCTACAGAGAACATAGACCACAGTTAGTGTAAGCTAGAGAGAACATAGACCACAGTTAGTGTAGGCTAGAGAGAACATAGACCACAGTTAGTGTAGGCTACAGAGAACATAGACCACAGTTAGTGTAGGCTACAGAGAACATAGACCACAGTTAGTGTAGGCTACAGAGAACATAGACCACAGTTAGTGTAGGCTACAGAGAACATAGACCACAGTTAGTGTAGGCTACAGAGAACATAGACCACAGTTAGTGTAGGCTACAGAGAACATAGACCACATTTAGTGTAGGCTACAGAGAACATAGACCACAGTTAGTGTAGGCTACAGAGAACATAGACCACAGTTAGTGTAGGCTAGAGAGAACATAGACCACAGTTAGTGTAGGCTACAGAGAACATAGACCACAGTTAGTGTAGGCTACAGAGAACATAGACCACAGTTAGTGTAGGCTACAGAGAACATAGACCACAGTTAGTGTAGGCTACAGAGAACATAGACCACAGTTAGTGTAGGCTACAGAGAACGTAGACCACAGTTAGTGTAGACTACAGAGAACATAGACCACAGTTAGTGTAGGCTACAGAGAACATAGACCACAGTTAGTGTAGGCTACAGAGAACATAGACCACAGTTAGTGTAGGCTACAGAGAACATAGACCACAGTTAGTGTAGGCTACAGAGAACATAGACCACAGTTAGTGTAGGCTACAGAGAACGTAGACCACAGTTAGTGTAGGCTACAGATAACATAGACCACAGTTAGTGTAGGCTACAGAGAACATAGACCACAGTTAGTGTAGGCTACAGAGAACATAGACCACAGTTAGTGTAGGCTACAGAGAACGTAGACCACAGTTAGTGTAGGCTACAGATAACATAGACCACAGTTAGTGTAGGCTACAGAGAACATAGACCACAGTTAGTAGTTAGTGTAGGCTACAGAGAACATAGACCACAGTTAGTAGTTAGTGTAGGCTACAGAGAACATAGACCACAGTTAGTGTAGGTTACAGAGAACATAGACCACAGTTAGTGTAGGCTACAGAGAACGTAGACCACAGTTAGTGTAGGCTACAGAGAACATAGACCACAGTTAGTAGTTAGTGTAGGCTACAGAGAACATAGACCACAGTTAGTGTAGGCTACAGAGAACATAGACCACAGTTAGTAGTTAGTGTAGGCTACAGAGAACGTAGACCACAGTTAGTGTAGGCTACAGAGAACATAGACCACAGTTAGTGTAGGCTACAGAGAACATAGACCACAGTTAGTAGTTAGTGTAGGCTACAGAGAACATAGACCACAGTTAGTGTAGGCTACAGAGAACATAGACCACAGTTAGTGTAGGCTACAGAGAAAATAGACCACAGTTAGTGTAGGCTACAGAGAACGTAGACCACAGTTAGTGTAGGCTACAGAGAACATAGACCACAGTTAGTGTAGGCTACAGAGAACATAGACCACAGTTAGTAGTTAGTGTAGGCTACAGAGAACATAGACCACAGTTAGTGTAGGCTACAGAGAACATAGACCACAGTTAGTGTAGGCTACAGAGAACATAGACCACAGTTAGTGTAGGCTACAGAGAACGTAGACCACAGTTAGTGTAGGCTACAGAGAAGATAGACCATAGTTAGTAGTTAGTGTAGGCTACAGAGAACATAGACCACAGTTAGTGTAGGCTACAGAGAACATGGACCACAGTTAGTGTAGGCTACAGAGAACGTAGACCACAGTTAGTGTAGGCTACAGAGAACATAGACCACAGTTAGTGTAGGTTACAGAGAACATAGACCACAGTTAGTGTAGGCTACAGAGAACATAGACCACAGTTAGTGTAGGCTACAGAGAACATAGACCACAGTTAGTGTAGGCTACAGAGAACATAGACCACAGTTAGTGTAGGCTACAGAGAACATAGACCACAGTTAGTAGTTAGTGTAGGCTACAGAGAACATGGACCACAGTTAGTGTAGGCTACAGAGAACGTAGACCACAGTTAGTGTAGGCTACAGAGAAAATAGACCACAGTTAGTAGTTAGTGTAGGCTACAGAGAACATAGACCACAGTTAGTGTAGGCTACAGAGAACGTAGACCACAGTTAGTGTAGGCTACAGAGAACATAGACCACAGTTAGTAGTTAGTGTAGGCTACAGAGAACATAGACCACAGTTAGTGTAGGCTACAGAGAACATGGACCACAGTTAGTGTAGGTTACAGAGAACATAGACCACAGTTAGTGTAGGCTACAGAGAACATAAACCACAGTTAGTAGTTAGTGTAGGCTACAGAGAACATAGACCACAGTTAGTGTAGGCTACAGAGAACATAGACCACAGTTAGTGTAGGCTACAGAGAACATAGACCACAGTTAGTGTAGGCTAGAGAGAACATAGACCACAGTTAGTGTAGGCTACAGAGAACATATACCACAGTTAGTGTAGGCTACAGAGAACATAGACCACAGTTAGTAGTTAGTGTAGGCTACAGAGAACATAGACCACAGTTAGTGTAGGCTACAGAGAACATGGACCACAGTTAGTGTAGGTTACAGAGAACATAGACCACAGTTAGTGTAGGCTACAGAGAACATAGACCACAGTTAGTAGTTAGTGTAGGCTACGGAGAACATAGACCACAGTTAGTGTAGGCTACAGAGAACATAGACCACAGTTAGTGTAGGCTACAGAGAACATAGACCACAGTTTGTAGTTAGTGTAGGCTACAGAGAACATAGACCACAGTTAGTGTAGGCTACAGAGAACATAGACCACAGTTAGTGTAGGCTACAGAGAACATAGACCATAGTTAGTGTAGGCTACAGAGAACATAGACCAGTTAGTAGTTAGTGTAGGCTACAGAGAACGTAGACCACAGTTAGTGTAGGCTACAGAGAACATAGACCACAGTTAGTGTAGGCTACAGAGAACATAGACCACAGTTAGTGTAGGTTACAGAGAACATAGACCACAGTTAGTGTAGGCTACAGAGAACATAGACCACAGTTAGTGTAGGCTACAGAGAACATAGACCACAGTTAGTGTAGGCTACAGAGAACATAGACCACAGTTAGTGTAGGCCACAGAGAACATAGACCACAGTTAGTGTAGGCTACAGAGAACGTAGACCACAGTTAGTGTAGGCTACAGAGAACATAGACCACAGTTAGTGTAGGCTACAGAGAACATAGACCACAGTTAGTGTAGGCTACAGAGAACATAGACCACAGTTAGTAGTTAGTGTAGGCTACAGAGAACGTAGACCACAGTTAGTGTAGGCTACAGAGAACATAGACCACAGTTAGTGTAGGCTACAGAGAACATAGACCACAGTTAGTGTAGGCTACAGAGAACATAGACCACAGTTAGTGTAGGCTACAGAGAACATAGACCACAGTTAGTGTAGGCTACAGAGAACATAGACCACAGTTAGTAGTTAGTGTAGGCTACAGAGAACGTAGACCACAGTTAGTGTAGGCTACAGAGAACATAGACCACAGTTAGTGTAGGCTACAGAGAACATAGACCACAGTTAGTGTAAGTTACAGAGAACATAGACCACAGTTAGTGTAGGCTACAGAGAACATAGACCACAGTTAGTGTAGGCTACAGAGAACATAGACCACAGTTAGTGTAGGCTACAGAGAACATAGACCACAGTTAGTGTAGGCTACAGAGAACATAGACCACAGTTAGTGTAGGCTACAGAGAACATAGACCACAGTTAGTGTAGGCTACAGAGAACATAGACCACAGTTAGTAGTTAGTGTAGGCTACAGAGAACATAGACCACAGTTAGTGTAGGTTACAGAGAACATAGACCACAGTTAGTGTAGGTTACAGAGAACATAGACCACAGTTAGTAGTTAGTGTAGGCTACAGAGAACATAGACCACAGTTAGTGTAGGCTACAGAGAACGTAGACCACAGTTACTGTAGGCTACAGAGAACATAGACCACAGTTAGTGTAGGTTACAGAGAACATAGACCACAGTTAGTGTAGGTTACAGAGAACATAGACCACAGTTAGTGTAGGTTACAGAGAACATAGACCACAGTTAGTTTAGGTTACAGAGAACATAGACCACAGTTAGTGTAGGCTACAGAGAACGTAGACCACAGTTAGTGTAGGCTACAGAGAACGTAGACCACAGTTAGTGTAGGCTACAGAGAACATAGACCACAGTTAGTGTAGGTTACAGAGAACGTAGACATCGCCATATTCCTGATCCATACAGTAGTACCGATTTAATGTTAGAATTAAACATTGTATTATTTATATTAATTTAACTTCCGTTAATTTCCACAAATTGCCGTAGTGCGATGAAAGCGTCTTGTGTATTCTTATTTCAAGATCTCTGTCTGTTGCCCCATCTTTGTATTAATTGCTAACTAAACACGTGCAGGATTCCGCTGATAAGAGTAAGGTTTCACCAAGGCAGATCGGAATTTTGTGTGTGATTTGTTCACGTTGACTTCCTCTTCAGTAAGTAGTGGCAAATTATTTCTAAAGGGATAGAGGAGGAAGAGGAGGAGGAGTCGGAGGAGGAGGAGGAGGAGAAGGAGGAGGAGGACGAAGAAGAAGAAGAAGCAGCAGCAGCAGCAGCAGCAGCAGCAGCAGCAGCAGCAGCAGCAGCAGCAGCAGCAGCAGCAGCAGCAGCAGCAGCAGCAGCAGCAGCAGCAGCAGCAGCAGCAGCAGCAGCAGCAGCAGCAGCAGCAGCAGCAGCAGCAGCAGCAGCAGCAGCAGCAGCAGCAGCAGCAGCAGCAGCAGCAGCAGCAGCAGCAGCAGCAGCAGCAGCAGCAGCAGCAGCAGCAGCAGCAGCAGCAGCAGCAGCAGCAGCAGCAGCAGCAGCAGCAGCAGCAGCAGCAGCAGCAGCAGCAGCAGCAGCAGCAGCAGCAGCAGCAGCAGCAGCAGCAGCAGCAGCAGCAGCAGCAGCAGCAGCAGCAGCAGCAGCAGCAGCAGCAGCAGCAGAAGAAGAAGAAGAAGAAGAAGAAGAAGAAGAAGAAGAAGAAGAAGAAGAAGAAGGAGAAGGAGTTAGCACTTACTCAATAGAAACAAAGTGTTTCGGTCATACAAAGAGTTAGCTTATCAACGTACACAGCGTTCCTTTGTAGAGAAGCAGGTAAGTGGGAAGGTAAACATGTAAAAACCGTTAAACGGTTTTGAAAACTGAAATCAAGAGCTCAACCTGTGTTGTCTGCCTGGGCGGATGAGCTTGTCTGCAGCTAGTGATTGCGATTGTAACGGATGTAAACAGACAGACAACATGACAGACCGGTGAAGTGTTTCTGGCAGGTCACGTGGCGGAAGTAAGTGTCTCGCAGACGTAAAGATAATGACAAGAAAAATTGGGATTGTAATGTTCGTTTCTACTTCAACGTGTTTTATTAGGGTGCGATCTTCGATGTAGGGATCACAGACACACAGACAGACTTGACTGCAGGTGGGTGGTTTAGGTAGGTAGGTAGGTTGGTTGGTTGGTAGGTTGGTTGGTTGTTTGTTAGGTTGGTTGGTTGGTTGGTTGGTAGGTAGGTTGGTTGGTAGATAGGTAGCTTGATGGATAGGCAGGTTGGTAGATAGGTAGGTTGGTAGATAGGTAGGTTGGTAGATAGGTGGGTAGGTAGATTGGAAAGTAGGTAGGTACGTACGTAGACAGACAGACAGACAGACAGACAGACAGACAGACAGGTAGGTAGGTAAGTAGATAGGTAGGTAGGCAGGCAGATAGGTAGGTAAGTAGGCAGGCAGGCAGGCATGCAGGTTTGTAGGTAGGTAGGTAGGTAGGTTGGTAGCTACGCAGGTAGGTAGGTACGTAGTTAGATAGAACGAACGAACAAACTTTATTTTCAAAGGCTTAACAATTGAGCACGCAGGCCCGCCTAACATTCTGCCCTTCTATCACTCTCTTTCATACATTATTTCATTCATACATCATTCACGGCTAACAGACAACAGCAACAAAATAAACATATGCATTATAAAGGCATGGGCAAAATGCAAACATAAATACTACACGACTTAGTAATATTAGATAATGGTCTGACACTTGTTATTAGCCATGTGGAATATACTAGCCTACAAAAAGGGGACTGGCTGTTATACTAGGGTTTTGTTGTTATTATTATTTCTATTATTAAGGGGGAAGGTAATCCGTACTGAGATAGTGTTCGAATAATTTGTGATTATATGTATAGGGATTGGTGATGTCTTTGATTTCTTGTGGAAGATTGTTCCACAGCTGAGCTGCAGAGTACGTTAAGCTTGTTTTGTATAAGTCAATCCTAGGCTTCGGTATGTGTAATATATTTAATCGTTTACTGCGCCTAGCATTATATTTAAACAATAGCCAAAGGTAATTTGGGGCATTCCGATGCAGGATTTTGTGAATTAGTTTAGCCTTATTAAAAAGCGTTTGCGGAGTGGTAGTAACTGAAGGCGTTTATGCAGGCTAGGATTGTCAGACAAATGTTTGCTATAAATTAAACTCATTGCCCATTTTTGGAGTGAGTAAAGTCTCTTGGTGCTTGAATTAGAACAGCCGTCCCAGATTGTAGAGCAGTAGTCAAAATGTGTTATGAGAAGTATAGAATAATTTCATTGTGTCCTCATTAAGGAAATTTTTAATTTTGGCGAATTGGTAGACTTTTTTCGCTGTTTGTTTAATGAGCGCTTGAACGTAGGTTTCTATCAATGATTAGGCCTAATGTTTTGTGCTCAATTACACTCACTACTGGCATGATATCGATGTTAAGATGAAGTGATGTGTGTGAATTTAGAGTTTGAAGTCTTTGTCTGGTTGTTAGATAGATAGAACGAACGAACGAACGAACAGACTTTATTTTCAAAGGGTAACAAATTGGGCACGCAGGCCCGTCTTACATTCGGCCCTTCCAATCACTCATCTTTCTTTCATCAACAGTGCATAGGAAAAAAACATTGTCACGTGAATTTTGTAAACATAAACAATGCATATTACTATGTTATGAGACACACCCACCACCCACCCACACACCCCCCATTCACTCCAACTCCCCCACCCAACCATACACACATACCATACAATCCCCCACCCATCCACCACATCCCTACACCTACACATCTCCCCGCCCACACACACCTCTCACCCACCACACATCCCATCCACCCACACCCCAAGCACACATACATTCAATAACCCACACATCCCCCACCTACACACATCTCCCCACCCACTCACATATCCTCTACCCGTCCCATTTCCCACCAACAATCACTCAACCAATATCCTCCTCCACCCACACACCTACAACCACTCAACCAAACACATATACCTCAGCCACACACACATCTCCCCGTCAATTCACATATTCCGCACCTACCCACACACAAATTCCGCACTCACCCACATAATCTCCCATCTCCCCCAGCCCACTCACAGATCCCGAGCCCACACCTGCAAACATCCCCCACCATCTCCTAACCTGCACACACTCACCCACCCACATATCCTCTACCCACCCACACATCCTCTACCCACCCATCCCCCAACAAACATCCCTTAACCACACACCCTTACTCATATACAATCACCCACCCACACATCCTCTACCCAACCACACATCATCCACCCAACCACACATCCTCCATCCACCCATTCCCCCAGCCACACATCCCTTAACCACACACCCCTACCCATATACACACACATTCCCACCCACGCACAATCTCCCCACCCATACAAACATCCCTCACACACATCCCCACCCACCAACACATTCCCCATTCACAAACACACACCTCCCATCCACGCACACACAACCCATACATTCATCCCCTCACACATCCCTAGACACACGTACTTATCCCTCAACCACTAACACCCAC
>OY992879.1:33959849-33987349 GCA_963921405.1 Cepaea hortensis | reverse complement strand
GAAGAATTTACATAAGGTACCTACTTGATAGAGATTATGAATCGAGCGTAGTAAGGTTGCGTTGTGTGAACTTATTATAGGAGCGTCGGCAGTAGTAGGCTGATGCATAGCTTAAAATAGGTCAAGTAATATATTGTTTAACTCAGCGGGTTAAGACTAATGTAGTGGGATGATATTTAGGGAGATTGAAAGTGGTTGGGGGGATAAAGGGAAGGTCAATGGTGGGATTTTCCGGTAGGGTGTCTACTAGGGTGTCTTCGCTTCCCTTTGGTCATTCCTGTTCTTACCACGTCTCAGGTAATGTGATGAACTCCACTGTCTTATACCAGAATGGTTCTATGAGGATCTAGATATTAAAGTCTGAGTACGGCCTTCGGACTACACTCACATATAATGGGTCTGAATCGGGTTGCTATCACCGGGTGTTCTCTCTTCGACGGGTTCCACTAGAACAGAGAATTTACCTACCACTCAGAGATGAGGAAAATGGCAGCACCCTGGTGCAGTGCTAACTGACCTCAACAATTGAACCCATGTCCTCAAAGAAGGTCCAACACTTCAGGGTTTCATTTGAGCACAGATAGTGAATCGCGAGAAAAGAGACTGGTCAGTGGCTGTATTCCAAACAACAACGGAATTATTAACTGTGATAATTACCAGAAGAAGTATAAGAGGGGGAAGACTATAACTAAATAATATTTTTTCCTAATGACATGAAACATTTCGTAGATTGACTGACAGCAGTGTTTAGTAGAGATGTTATTTGACCAGTGGTTGTGTTCTTAAATCACTGGATTATATTAGATACATGTTCACCGTCTGTGTCGACGTAAGGGACGGTAACTAATAAAATCACCCATTGGTGACCAGACATCTAAACTATCCAAGATATACAGGAAGAAGTCAACAATCGGTCGGAGAGACACATCATCGGGTGAGCTCCTTCTCATCTTGAATGTTGTGCCGTTGTATGGCCGGAGCACGATAATGAAAGTTGATTCTGATCCTGAACTACCTGATTATATCTCACATTCACGATAGACTACACCACATATCTCCACACACATACATTGCACACAGACGTGACACTTTTCTGCATTAAATGTTTTATCATTTTGTTCGAAGCCAGTGTTGGTGTGATATGTTCTGGAAGAATGTGAGAAAGGATATTGTCTTATGGTAGGAAGTGAGAGAGATAGTGATCCAGAGACTGAAAGGGGGCGTGTAGACAAAAGTCCGGCAGAAGCCCAAGCTGAGGAAAGGGAATTTAAAAAGTGTGCTTGTTGATTCCACTTCCCCCCAGGGACGACTGGCGACAACCATAGACAGACATAAAAACCATTGTTGTTGAATACCATGGACAGAGAGAAAAATATTGTTGTTGAATGCTATGGACAGACAGAAAAACCATTGTTGTTGAATACCATGGACAGACAGAAAATCATTGTTGTTGAATACTATGGACAGACAGAAGCACGATTGTTGTTGAATACCGTGGACAGACAGAAAATCATTGTTGTTGAATACCATGGACAGACAGAAAATCATTGTTGTTGAATACTATGGACAGACAGAAGCACGATTGTTGTTGAATACCATGGACAGACAGAAAATCATTGTTGTTGAATACTATGGACAGACAGAAGCACGATTGTTGTTGAATACCGTGGACAGACAGAAAAACCAATGAGCAAGTCCTACGAGAAGCAAATGAGAACCGTAAATTGATTAGAGAAATTGGACGTAGACAGTCTGATTTTGTGAGAAACGTTATAAGAAGAAACAAATTAGAGACCTTGGTGACAACTAGCAAGACTGAGGGGAAAAGAACAAGGGGAAGGCAGATTAGTAAATACCTGGATGGCATGGCCACGTGTCATGGTGGAGACAAGAACACGGAGCTAATCCTCGACTCTGGTGATCGAGTGAATTTGCAAAAAATTACCGCGCACACAGATCGCATTGATGATTTAGTTGATAATGGAGTAAAGATAAAATATATATATAGCTTGTAGCATTGTCAATGTTTCCATTACTGATTTTGATCTTTAGGTGATATTTAGTTTCTGTGTGATCTTTAGTTTGCATGTAGTTTTTATGTGATCTTTGGTTGATATGTAGGTTTTGTGTGATCTTTGGTTGATATGTAGTTTTTGCGTGATAATTGGTTTATGTGTAGTTTTTGTGTGATCTTTGGTTTATATGTAGTTTTTGTATGATCTTTGGTTTATATGTACTTTTGTGTGATCTTTGGTTTATATGTAGTTTTTGCGTAATCTTTAGCTGACATGCAGTTTTTGTGTGATCTTTGGTTTACATATAGGTTTTATGTGATCTTTAATTGACATGTAGTTTTTGTGTGATCTTTGGTTGATATGTAGTTTTCGTGTGATCTTTAGTTGATATGTAGTTTTTGTGTGATCTGTGGTTGACATGTAGTTTTTGTGTGATCTTTGGTTCATATGTAGTTTTAATGTCGTCTTTGTTTATATGTAGTTTTTGTGTGATCTTTGGTTGCTATGTAGTTTTTGTGTGATCTTTGGTTGATATGTAGTTTTTGTGTGGTCTTTGGTTGATATGTAAATTTTGCATGATGTTTGGTTTATATGTAGTTTTTGTGTGATCTTTAGTTGATATGTAGTTTTTGTGCGATCTTTGGTTGATTTTTAGTTTTTGTGTAATCTTTGGTTCATATGTAGATTTTGTGTGATCTTTGGTTGATATGTAGTTGTGTGATCTTTGGTTGATATGTAGTTTTTTGTGTGATCATTGGTTGATATGTAGTTTTTGTGTGATCTTTGGTTGATATATAGTTTTTGTTTGTCAGTAGACATCATTTCTGTCATACTGGCTACGTACTGGATTATGAATTCACAATAACTGCCACCAGACACTGAATTCACTGGAAACTGACAAAGAAGCAAAAAGGCCTGGCTGTCACTGGCAGTATTGTCATACTGTCCCAAATACGACATAATCTCCAACATAAACTAAACACACTGAATGGAAGGTCGCTATAACCATGTCCAGACATTCAAAGTTAATAAATTTACTGGACCAGTAATTGGCAAGTAATAACCAAGATAATTACATGGCAAATAATAACAAAGACAGGTAAGTAACAAGTAATAACTAGGACAGGTGAGTGACAAGTAATAATTAGGACAGGTAAGTGACAAATAATAACTAGGACAGGTAAGTGACAAGTAATAACTAGGACAGGTAAATGACAAGTAATAAACAACTAGGACAGGTAACTGACAGGTAATAACTAGGACAGGTGAGTGACAAGTAATAACTAGGACAGGTAAGAGACAGGTAATAGCTAGGACAGGTAAGTGACAAGTAATAACCAAGACAGGTAAGTGACAAGTAATAACTAGGACAGGTAACTGACAGGTAATAACTAGGACAGGTAAGTGACAAGTAATAGCTAGGACAGGTAAGTGACAAGTAATAGCTAGGACAGGTAAGTGACAAGTAATAGCTAGGACAGGTAAGTGACAGGTAATAATTAGGACAGGTAAGTGACAAGTAATAGCTAGGACAGGTAAGTGACAAGTAATAGCTAGGACAGGTAAGTGACAAGTAATAGCTAGGACAGGTAAGTGACAAGTAATAGCTAGAACAGGTAAGTGACAGGTAATAATTAGGACAGGTAAGTGACAAGTAATAACCAAGACAGGTAAGTGACAAGTAATAGCTAGGACAGGTAATTGCCAAGTAATAACTAGGACAGGTAACTGACAGGTAATAACTAGGACAGGTGAATGACACGTAATAACTAGGACAGGTGAGTGACAAGTAATAGCTAGGACAGGTAAGTGACAAGTAATAACTAGGACAGGTGAATGACACGTAATAACTAGGACAGGTGAGTGACAAGTAATAACCAATACAAGTAATTGCCAAGAAATAACTAGGACAGGTAGTGACTAATAATATTCATCTTCGTTCCGGGACATGTGGGACTTGAGGGAAATGGACGAGCTGATAAACTTCCTGGCCCTGCATCTCCTGTAGATGGCCAGCCTATGTATGGATCGTGCCGATATTATTAATGCTCTTAGAGAGACTTTGATGCCAGTGAATCCACATCGTTGTCCAGAAAGAGAGACTTGGGTGTAAGAATTGGTTCGTCAAGACAAAAGGGGCATTTCGTGAGAATGAGGGGTCTTGTCAAAATAAAAACACAGACCTGACACTATTAGCCGCCGGACGCTGATGCATATCTCCGGGCATGTGATGAGTCCACGGCACCTTTGGGCATGTCCGGAGTACAAGCATGATACCCGAAAGAGATTAACTAACTCACTAACTTACCTGAACGTTACTTGATGATAGACGTCTTGCTGGCTGGATAAGAGCAGGTGAGAATCTCAGGTAGAAAAACTGTTCTGGATCTTGCACTCGCAAGTAATGTGGGATTACGTCAGTCCTAGGATAGAATCGAGATTAATCGGGATTATGCAATAAGTTGTACCTTTGGGAATAATTAAATGCAGTTTCATAATTCAGCGACATACCTAGACCAAGGTTCGAAATAAGCTACAGGTGATTTGAAAGTAGACTGCTTTGCGTTGATTTCGTTAGTTTAAGGCGTCAGCGGTCCAAAAAGCAAGGACAGTTTACTGAACTCAAAATTACCTAGTAAATGACAAATAGCCAATAAATACTGAGGCTGATTGCAAGGTTCGGTAAGATGACACCCAACTAACTTTAAAAACTAGCGAACAGATATCAAATGTTTTCGAAGAGATCGAGTGAAGATATAAACAAAGTAGATATAATTTTTGAGACGTGTAATATTGGCTACTTATAGAAGTTGCAAATACACAAAATAGCAGGTATTGATTGTAACTTACATTAGTTAGTTTGACGTCAGATTATCCTGACTGCATATGGAACACAAGGTCATAATTGCTCGGATTCCTGCCTCAGTATCTCGCTCAGTATCTCCCTCGTTATCTCCTTCAATATCTCCCTCGGTATCTCCATCGCTATCTCCCTCAGTATCTCCCCCAGTATCTAATTCGGTATCTCCCACGGTATCTCCCTCAATATCTCCCACGGAATCTTCCTCGGTATCTCCCTCAATATCTCCCACGGAATCTCTCTCGATATCGCCCTCCACGGTATCTCGCCCGACGGTATCTCCCTCGAAGGTATCTCACTCGACGGTATCTCCCTTGGTATTACCCGAGTGTCTACCTCCGTATCTCCCTCGAAGGTATCTCACTCGGCGGTATCTCACTCGACGGTATCTCACTCGACGGTATCTCACTCGACGGTATCTCACTCGGTATCACCCTCGGTATCTCCATTGATGTTATCTTCCTTGACGGTATCTCCCTTGACTGTATCTCCTTTGACCGTATCGCCCTCGGTGTCTCCCTGGGTATCTCCCTCAGTATCTCACTCGGTAAATCACATTGTATCTCCCTCGACACCTCCCTCAACATCTTCCTCAGCATGTAGCGATTGACGACTTCAGTTTTGTTTTGGTTAACTGTTCTTCATTCTCTCTCTAAATAAAGCTTTTGCCCGGCTTCAAGCATTATTTTTGACTTCTTATTCTTGCCATTTGGTCAAGGTTGAATGCAGATTTACGGCCATGACAGGATTCGTGTAAAACCGTCCTGCTTCATATATCACCCATGTCCATTGCTAGCCAGCTATCTACAACAGCCCGGTTAATTGCTAGCCCGCTATTTACAACAGTCCAGCCCATTGTTAGCCCGTTGTCCACAACAGCCCAGCCCATTGTTAGCCCGTTGTCCACAACAGCCCGGCCCATTGTTAGCCCGTTGTCCACAACAGCCAAGCCCATTGTTAGCCCGCTGTCCACAACAGCCCGGTTAATTGCTAGCCCGCTGTCCACAACAGCCCAGCCCATTGTTAGCCCGTTGTCCACAACAGCCCAGCCCATTGTTAGCCCGTTGTCCACAACAGCCCAGCCCATTGTTAGCCCGTTGTCCACAACAGCCCGGCCCATTGTTAGCCCGCTGTCCACAACAGCCCAGCCCATTGTTAGCCCGCTGTCCACAACAGCCCAGCCGATTGTTCGCCCGCTGTCCACAACAGCCCAGCCCATTGTTAGCCCGCTGTCCACAACAGCCCAGCCCATTGTTAGCCCGCTGTCCACATCAGCCCAGCCCATTGTTAGCCCGCTGTCCACAACAGCCCGGCCCATTGTTAGCCCGCTGTCCACAACAGCCCAGCCCATTGTTAGCCCGCTGTCCACAACAGCGCAGCCCATTGTAAGCCCGCTGTGCACAATAGCCCGGCCCATTGTTAGCCCGCTGTCCACAACATTCCAGCCCATTGTTAGCCCGTTGTCCACAACAGCCCAGCCCATTGTTAGCCCGTTGTCCACAACAGCCCGGCCCATTGTTAGCCCGCTGTCCACAACAGCCCAGCCCATTGTTAGCCCGCTGTCCACAACAGCCCAGCCGATTGTTCGCCCGCTGTCCACAACAGCCCAGCCCATTGTTAGCCCGCTGGCCACAACAGCCCAGCCCATTGTTAGCCCGCTGTCCACATCAGCCCAGCCCATTGTTGGCCCGCTGTCCACAACAGCCCGGCCCATTGTTAGCCCGCTGTCCACAACAGCCCAGCCCATTGTTAGCCCGCTGTCCACAACAGCGCAGCCCATTGTAAGCCCGCTGTGCACAATAGCCCGGCCCATTGTTAGCCCGCTGTCCACAACAGCCCAGCCCATTGTTAGCCCGTTGTCCACAACAGCCCAGCCCATTGTTAGCCCGCTGTCCCCAACAGCCCGGCCCATTGTTAGCCCGCTGTGCACAATAGCCCGGTCCATTGTTAGCCTGCTGTCCACAACAGCCCAGCCCATTGTTAGCCCGCTGTGCACAATAGCCCGGCCCATTATTAGCCCGCTGTCCACAACAGCCCAGCCCATTGTTAGCCCGCTGTCCACAACAGCCCAGCCCATTGTTAGCCCGCTGTCCACAACAGCCCAGCCCATTGTTAGCCCGCTGTCCACAACAGCCCGGCCCATTGTTAGCCCGCTGTCCACAAAAGCCCAGCCCATTGTTAGCCCGCTGTGCACAATAGCCCGGCCCATTGTTAGCCCGCTGTGCACAACAGCCCAGCCCATTGTTAGCCCGCTGTCCACAACAGCCCAGCCCATTGTTAGCCCGCTGTCCACAACAGCCCGGCCCATTGTTAGCCCGTTGTCCACAAAAGCCCAGCCCATTGTTAGCCCGCTGTGCACAATAGCCCGGCCCATTGTTAGCCCGCTGTGCACAATAGCCCGGCCCATTGTTAGCCCGCTGTCCACAACAGCCCATCCCATTGTTAGCCCGCTGTCCACAACAGCCCGGCCCATTGTTAGCCCGCTGTCCACAACAGCCGGCCCATTGTTAGCCCGCTGTCCACAATAGCCCGGCCCATTGTTAGCCCGCTGTGCACAATAGCCCGGCCCATTGTTAGCCCGCTGTGCACAATAGCCCGGTCCATTGTTAGCCCGCTGTGCACAATAGCCCGGCCCATTGTTAGCCCGCTGTCCACAACAGCCCATCTCATTGTTAGCCCGCTGTCCACAACAGCCCTGTCCATTGTTAGCCCGCTGTCCACAACAGCCCGGTCCATTGTTAGCCCGCTGTCCACAATAGCCCGGTCCATTGTTCAACTTACAGGGCACCGTGCACAACCATTGTCCAGAAATACCTAACTTGACTCTGACATGTGTAACACTGGAACAGCAAAAGAAGGTGGAGAGGGGAGGCGACGGAGAGGGGGAGGACAACTAAGAAGCAACAACTAACGCAAAGAAACTGAACCAGCAGTAGCCGCGGTGGTGTGGATGACATAAGTCGCAGCAGCAGAAGAACAAGGAGAAGGAAGAACAGCAGCACATTTAAAAGAAACAGACACATCAGTAGCAATGGTGGCAGTGGTATAGCAGAAGGTGGAGACCGAGAAAAAAGTGGAGGAGAAGAAAAGGAGGAGAAGGAGAAGAAAAGGAGGAGGAAGAAGAAGAAGAAGAAGAAGAAGAAGAAGAAGAAGAAGAAGAAGAAGAAGAAGAAGAAGAAGAAGAAGAAGAAGAAGAAAGAAGAAGAAGAAGAAGAAGAAGAAGAAGAAGAAGAAGAAGAAGAAGAAAGAAGAAGAAGAAGAAGGAAAAAGTAGAAGAAGAAGGAGGAAGAGGGGGAGGAGAAGAACAGGAGGAGAGAGAAAAGAAGAAGAAGAAGAAGAAGAAGAAGAAGAAGAGGAGGGGAGGAGGAGGGGAGGGGGAAGGAGGAAGAAGAAGAGGAGGAGGAAGAGAAGGAAGAAGAAGAGGAAGGGAAAGAAGAAGAAGAGGTAGAAGTAAAAGAAACCAGAGGAAATAGGAGGAATAGAGGAGGAAGAAGAAGAAGATGAAGTAGAAGGAAGAAGAAGAAGATTCTATGGTTTAAATGAAACAAAAAAAAATAACGCGAAATGATGTCGTCATAAACACACGAAAATAACGAATGCAATGGAATACGTACTGGTTTCAGCAGTGCCCACTACAACCGTGTCCAAAAAGCCCTGACTCCACTTCGTTGCGATACTAACATGGGTAAAACAAAAGTACTACTGAACTGTTGTAGTCAGTGGGGGGTGGAACAGCCTAGTTCATACAGCCACTGTGTGTTAACACATGGTAACCAATGCTCACAGACGCACGTCACAGCAGACCTGGGGCATGCTGAACACGGGAGGTCCGGAGCACACCAGGCGTGTTGTTGTGTTCTTGTTTAGTTCTGATGTTGACAGGCGCCAACTGATGTCGTTTTTATAATTAATCATTAAATGGTGAATCTGGTATTGGGTCTCCCTCTCTCTCTCTCTCTCTCTCTCTCTCTCTCTCTCTCTCTCTCTCTCTCTCTCTCTCTCTCTTCCTCTGTCTCCCTCTCTGTCCTTCTCTCCCTCTCTCCCCTCTTTCTCTCTCTCTCAATTTCCTTCTCTCCGCCTCTCTCTCCCTCGCTCCCTCCCTCTATCTCCCTCCCCCTCTACTCCTCCTGCATACCCCCTTCTCTCTCCCTCTCACTTTCTCTCTCCCACTCTCTCCCTCTTTCTCTCTCTCCTCTCTCTCCCTTTCTCTCCATCTATCTCACTGTCTATATCTCTATATTTATCTCCCACTCTCTCTCCTCTCTCCCTCCCTCTCTCTTCCTCTCTCTCACTGTGTGCATCTCTCTCCCACTCTCTTCCCTCTCTCTTTATTTTCTCCCCCATCTCTCTCCCTCTCCCTTCCTGTCTACATCTCTCTCCCACTCTTTCCCTCTCTCACTCTCCCCCTCTCTCGTACACTCTCTCTTCCTTTCTCCCCTTCCTCTCTCTCCCTCCATCTCTCTCCCTCTCCCTTCCTGTCTACATCTCTCTCCCACTCTTTCCCTCTCTCTCACTCTCGTCCTCTCTCGCACACTCTCTCTCTCCCTTTCTCTCCCTCCGTCTCTCACCCTCTCTCCCCCTTCTTCTCTCTTCCTCTATCTCTCTCACTCTCTCTAAGACCACATCACCCCTGGAGTGCCAGCTGGTCATTAAAACATGGATCTAGCACCATATGCCTAACTTGGCCTAAAGCACATAATAGAGTACACTATTGCTGAATCTTGGGCCCTCTCCCAGCTTAGAATTGAACCTCGGACTACTATGAAGCTAAACAGCCTGTGCATTCACAAATATCTCACCACCATACATTCCCCACGTCTATTCTACATGTCCAACTGGTAAACGAATCTCCGCTAGTGATATGGCAGACCCGGACATCTGGAAACACACATCACCACTTATCGCGGAATTCCAGGGAAAACTCACACATAAAACTAGTGAGGGCAATCAAAATGTTGCCTTTGATGAGTGGAAGAAGGAGAGCCTTGAGTGGGAGTGTGAAAGTGATAACATATTTCTATCATTACCTTCGTGTTGTCGTTGTTAGTTGCTGTTGATGTTGTTGTTGCTGTTGTTAACGATGATGATGTTGTTGATGTGGTTGTTGTTGTGGCTGTTGTTATATTTGCTACTAATATTGTTGTTCTTTGTTGCTGCTGTTGCTATTGTTGCTACTGCTGTTGCTGTTGTTGTTGCTGTTGATTATGATGGTGTTGCTGTTGTGTTTGTTTATGTGGCTGTTGTTGTTGTTGTTGCTATTGCTGTTGTTGCAGCTGCTGCGTCTGCTGTCTATGACCCTTGACCATATCCATTGCTGCATGCCTGGGATTATCCCTATCTACAGCAACTCTCAGGTACCATTTGGCCTGAAGAACCCAATGCCTAACCGTGTTCAGAAGTAAAGGCACCCATATCAAGCACCGAGTGCTCAATGCTCTGTACAAACATGCTACCAGCACCATAAGCACAATAGCCTTAGTAAAAGGAACGAACGAACGAACTCTATTTTCAAAGGGTCACAAATTTGGGCACGCAGACCTGTCTTACATTCACCCGTCTCACCACTCATCTGTAGTACATCTATTATCTATTGTGAATGTTACATTTTTCACATAGAAAGAACATTGTCAAGTGAATGCTATGAACAAAAATAATGCACGTTTCCATGTTATGAGACAGGCAGGCAGGTAGATAGACAGACATACATACACACAGAGAGACATTCACATATGCGTAAATACATACATACTTACATACATACATTCATACATACATTCATCATTTACTCAATCTCCCAGAGAGAAGAAGAAGAAGAAGAAGAAGAAGAAGAAGAAGAAGAAGAAGAAGAAGAAGAAGAAGAAGAAGAAGAAGAAGAAGAAGAAGAAGAAGAAGAAGAAGAACAACAACAACAACAACAACAACAACAACAACAACAACAACAACAACAACAACAACAACAAACACATCAGCATCTGGCAAAGTAAAACATGTGCAACAAATCTCGCCTAAGTTCATGGCCACACGCAGAGCTGTGAGCAGTGAGAACGACACAGAGCAACATTTTGGCAGCAATGAGTATCTGTACAACTTGGCAGCCACATAGACAACAAGCATATGAGTAACGCACAGTTACATACTGGGATTTGTAAGACGATCTCTATTGTTTTGATTGTTAGGCGAAGAATAATGATATTAAACGATAAGACGAGTGCGGGGCTGTCACGATAATAAATATAAATAAAGTGGGATATTTTATTATGTCTTGCTTGATCCTGCAGTCACGCGTAACTTCATAATTCTCAACATCAACATGGTATGCCCAATGGTTGCAGGCGGTTATGTTCCTCCAATAACATGTGTTTTTGTTTATCCTTGATACATTTCGGGGTAAATGAAATGGACTACAAAGGGTAGGATTACGAGGTTGTGGACTTGTGCTTATGAGGAAGTAACAACAACAACAACAACAACAACAGCAACATCATCATCAACAATTTCAGCAGCAACAATAACACTAGCAACAACAACAATAAAAACAACAACTACCGCAACAGCAACTAAAAGGGAACAAGAAAGAAACAGAAGAATAGATAATATCCCATATCAAAGGAGAACGAAGTAATTGCGCCATTAGTTAGTTAGTTAGTTAGTCGACAGATCATCCTCATTGCACATCGAACCATTCAGTCCATAAGTGCTCGGATCCTCTCCTCAGCAAATCCCGCAGCGTGTAGCGGCTAACGACGCCAGTTCTGTGTTGGTTTATCAATCTTCTTTGGCTTCCTGCGTAGTGTTCTTGTTTGGCCACCCCTCTTTTAATTTGCTGTTTTCGCAGTCTGGCTATGGTTGTAGATTCACAGTCATCACTTGGTTCACGCAAGAGTCTTACTTCTCGTAGAGCATTCAGAATGTCAGCCTGGTCCATGGCGCGTCCGCCCTCCACAGTAGCCTCACCTGCGAGCTTGTCAGCCCGCTCATTTCCTTGGACTCCCGCATGCCCTGGCACGAAGATGAAACTAATCTTTGTCAGCCGAAACCGCTCCAGAGGCAGCAACCATTCTCTTCGGATCGACCCCTCCTCTATCCTCTTGATCATGTTCATTGAGTCGCTAAGGAAACATGCCCTAGTGAATGTCTGTGTCTCGAGCCATGTTATTGCTTTACTTACTGCCATGACTTCCATAGTCAGGCTACTTGTGGTTTCAGTGAAAGTACCAGAGTCCTCCTTCACAATTCTCCCTCCGGCCCGAGCTGTAAAGGCCCATGAGCTTCTCACATGTCGGACGACCGAACCATCTGTGTAGATGACCGCATCACCGTCTAGCGAATTCTCGAAAATCAACGCTTGTACTTCACCCTCCACAGCAGCCGGATTTTCTTGTCTGCATTTTCTATCTAGTTGGATGCAAACTGAAAAGGATGTGCAGAAATCTGTTGGCACTTGCACCCACTCCTCGCCAGGTTCTAAGTCCTCAAGTGAACGCACCTGTTGAAGCATGTCTTCGGCTTGACCCATCCACGACCGTCCTCTTTTTAACCTGCTGCCCTTCACCCTCATAATTTCACTATGCAGTGGATGTCGTGTGTTTGCGTTAACTCTGAGGTAGGCGGCCTTGCAAACTTGTATTCTCTCTTCAATGGTTGGAAAATCAAGAAGGTAGCGCATCGCCCTGCATGCTGTATCTCTTGTACATCCAAGAATAATGCGCATAGCTTCGTTCTGTATCCTTTCCATCCTTTCTATCTGCTTACGGCTGAGAGTCAGGATTGCCATTGCATACTCCAAAACAGACATGACCAGCCCCTCGTACAGAAGACATAGATGGCGCTGCTAAGTTACATTACCGGGTTTTAGGTTCGAATTCAGCCTACGTCGTTCTAGTCACGAGTGCGACTTTCTCGTACTTTGTGTGACACTTTAATACCGGAAGGAGATCGAGCCATATGGGTGTAAAACTAGACGCAATGAAGTCAATCTTCTTGCCCCAGAAACCCTGATACAACAACTACATGAAAAACTATAAGTGAAAATATAAACAACGAGAATGTTAAGATACATGAAAATATAAACAACGAGAATGTTAAGATACATGAAAATATAAACAATGAGAACGTTAAGATATATGAAAATATAAACAATGAGAACGTTAAGATATATGAAAATATAAACAATGAGAACGTTAAGATACATGAAAATATAAACAATGAGAACGTTAAGATATATGAAAATATAAACAATGAGAACGTTAAGATATATGAAAATATAAACAATGAGAACGTTAAGATACATGAAAATATAAACAATGAGAACGTTAAGATATATGAAAATATAAACAATGAGAACGTTAAGAAATATGAAAATATAAACAATGAGAACGTTAAGATACATGAAAATATAAACAACGAGAAAGTTAAGATAAACTGACAATCTTAATTAAATCTATTGGTGTGTACTTCCGTAGGGAATGAAGTTAATGTATGCGGCATTCAGCTACGCACGCTTCATCACGGCGCATTAAAGTTTGCGCTAGTCTCCCCCCTCCCCCCCCTCCTTCCACTTGTCCTGGACCAGTGGTTCCCAAGCTTTTCAAGCAGAGGGCCATATCTACTATTTTCGGTAGTTAAGCGGGCCACAACGTTATAAAATTATAGTTAGTTAGTTAGCTAGTCACAGTTCCAACTTCACAGCAACGGTTGTCCCCATTATGCTTCGTTCCTGTGACAGTGAATATCACACAAAATGCACCCCAATGCCCAATGTGAAAAGTGAAAAAGACAGGGTCTCGACAAACAACAGCCTGCACAGATACACTGTGCATAATGCCGTCGCCAGAATGTCAACACAATAGTCTCCCACGCAACACCCAGTTCATCTCTGATGGAATCGGCAGTCATTTTCCCATCTGGATGTTTCCGAGATGTTCACCCACACAGTCCACGTAATACAGTTCATCGTCGATGGCAGTGGCAGTCAACCAGAAGCCCAGCAGCCACGCATTTCTGCATAAGGCAAAAACCGGTCAACTCTGGGACATAGCCATCTGCCATCGCTCTGAACATGCAGTCACGTTCCAGAAAACCTCGGGCAGATTCAAAAGCATTTTACACGAAACTCACAGCTCACAGTGTCGCGTCACGCACTCACTCAGTAGCAGGGCGACGGAACCATCAAGCCTCCTTAGTCGCCTATTACGACATGCGTGGTAGGCTACAGTGTTGCTATTCTTTGCTTCCCTTATGGGCCCCGGCAACACACGTGAGTATAAAATTATAAAATTCGTGCAGTATCAATCTTACCTTTCTTAACTTTCGTCAAACAAATTCTCAAACTTTAAAGGCAGTCAGTGTCAGTACTATACTGCGGTCATTTTTTTTTTTTGGGGGGGGGGGGGGGGGGGTTTAAAATCAGAAGTTCATTTAATAATAAATTGTTAATCGGTTTCGAAAATCGCTATTAATGTAATTAATTTACAATTGTAACTGTTCTTCATAACCAGCTACTTAAGTTAAGATGCCAGTTTATCAATGTCTGGGCACAAATATCTCGTGCCCAAAGTCATAAGCGCAGCTAGGTTACTGTCGGTGAGTCTGGAACGTCGCATGTTTTTTTTTTTTATAACAACCATTGCGGAAAATGACTGCTCGCATCTGTAAGTCGAACCAAAACGACAAATGTATCTCTGGGCGAATGAACGCAAGTGTTCAAATTGTTCGACTGACAATAGTCGCCAGAATGAAATCATATGATCAGCTGAAGGTTGCGAACTGAACAGGCGTATTCGATAATATCTGAACATAACAACCACGAGCAGAGTAAAAAACAGTCATTCTCAACCAAGTGGATAATTTCAAATACCTAGGGGCATTTATAAGATCAGATGGAAGGCGCACAACAGAGATTAAGAACAGAATAGGGCAAGCAAAAGTTGCATTTTAGACAATGAATAGTACCTTATGCAATAAATCACTATTGTTGAATGTAAGAAAGAGAGTGCTGAAGTGCTATAGAGAACCTGTATAGCAGCGAATCTTGGAATTAAATGAACAAATTAGGAAGAACTTGGAGGCAACAGAGATGTGGTATTTAAGACGAATGTTGCAAATTCCTTGGACTGCCAGAGTAAATAACGACGATTGCCTGAAACAGGCTAACGAAACTAGAACATTATATACAACAATAAGAAAGAGACAAACAGCTTTCTTTGGTCACGTGATGAGAGGAGAGGCATTGGAGAACACCGTGGCGACTGGACAGATCAAGGAGAAGAGAGGTAGGAAAATACCATGAGAAATGATGCTGAATGGATTGAGACAGTGGCATGGAGGAATATCAGCAGCAGAGTTGATCCAGAACACCAAAGACCGAGATCTGAGGAGAGACATGAACGCCTACACCAGCTGGCCGGGCATTTGATGATGATGATGATGATGATGATGATGATGATGATGATGATGATGATGATGATGATGATATATTTCACACGTACTGATAAAAAGGACTCAAATGGAGCCACTGCTACGCACGCAAGGTACGCACACCTATACACCCATCATGTGCCATGCCGGTAAGCGTGAGCGGTTATTATTTGCAATTTCACTCGATCACCAGAATCGTGGATCAGCTCAGTGTTCTTGTCTCGACCATGCCACGTGGTCAAGCCATCCAGGTATTTACTTCGTTGTCTTCAGCTTGTTCTCTTCCCCTCAATCTTGCCAGTTGTCACCAAGTTCTCTAATTTTTTCTTCTCATAACATGTCCAAACATTTGACTGACTGCGTCTAATTTCTCTAATCAGTTTCTGATTTTCATTTGTTTCTTGTAGGACTTGGCCGTTGGTTTTTCTGTCTGTCCATGGTATTCTTTGCGCATTCTCCTCAGAAACCACATTTCCACAGCGATCAGATGTTTTTCATCTTGACTGCTCGCTGTCCACGATTTACATCCATACTAAAAAAAAAAAAAAAAACCAGGCTCTGTGTAGCCCCCCTACACTCTTTTTCTTGTAGCAATTGACATCTTTTTATTGGTCAGTATCTTTTTCATTTTGAAAAAGGCTACCTTCGCCATGGCGATTCTTGTTCTACTCTCTTCAAGGCATCTCCCAGCAGATGTTTTGACTGTTCCGATAGAATTGTACCGATTCATTTGTTTAAGAATATCCCCGTTTGCCTGTATATCAAATTGTGGTATTTCCTTCTTCCCAGTGACGACCATAATCTGTGTCTTCTTACAATTTAATTCTAACCCTAGTTGTTCACTGTGTGGAACAACCGCATCTACTAAATGTTGAAGATTCTGCTCATTGTCTGCAATCAATACTGTATCATCTGCATATCTAATGTTAATCATATATCTTCCTCCAATGATGATCCTTTCATGTCTTGTACATTTCTGAAACTATTTTCACTGTATATAGAAAACAGGTCTCGAGACATTACACATCCCGGTCTCACGCCTCTCTTAATAGGCTGATAATGACCTATTCATTGTCAATTTTTTTTAATGGCAGCTTGTTGTTTTCAATATATGGTTTTTATAATTATAAGGTTCCTCCCATCAATTTGTTGATCTGCAAGCACCTCTACTATGTTGACATGTCTAACTTTATCTAAAACCTTTGTGTAGTCAATAAAGCAAATATGTTGATCTTTGTTTACTTCTATATTAGCACCTTGTCGTCTTGACAGACGATAGTTTGGTAGCGAATGTGGCTGATAAGGCCAATTCGCGCTTTAAATGTTCGTCCATAGTGGATGCATGTGAAAACATGGTCATTTCCACCATCATGCACCATCTTACGTCTCACACGCTTGGTGTGTGCTTTATCTGCAATAATTTTCTCCTTTGTCTTTATTCCATTTCTGATAGTTGCCCTCGATGCAACACGTTCAGCGGCGACTTGCTCCCAATGTACATTATCAATGCCTGTATCAGTCATGTCCCGCTTACACACATCTTTGTATCGTAGTAGAGGCCGACCCTGAGATCTCTTACCCATCTGTGATTCACCAAAAAAGATGTTCTTTGGAATTCTACCATCATCCATCATCCTAACGTGTCCTTTCCATCTTAGTCTACGAAGATTGAGCATGGAATATACCGTCACACAATCTGATCTTTCCAATACTTCAGTATTTGTGATTTTGTCTTGCCACTTAATACCATATGAAAGCTGCTCAAACGTTTATCTTTGTGTGAGTAAGTTGACCAGGTTTCACTGCCATAAAGAAGAGTACTAAGGACACAGACTTGGTAGACAAGGACTTTTGTTTTGGCACTAAGCTTCCTGTTCTCCCAGACTCTTTTTGTTAACATGTTCATTGGTGTTGCTGCCTTACCAATCCGGATGTTGATTTCCTGATCTAGGGATAATTTGCTATTTACCTCTGATCCTAGATATGTAAAATGGTCTACTGTCTATAGTTCGGTGTCATCAATAAAGATTGATGGTACCCCATGCGCACCTTGTGACATAATCTGTGTCTTCTTTTTGTTAATTGTTAAACCAAATCCAGAACAAGCATGTGAGAATGCAGATAGTAGTCGCTGTAATTCTTACTCAGGGTGGGTCGTAATTGCATCATCTGAAAAAACCAACTCTCTGACCAGTACCCTCCTAATTTTGGTCTTGGCCTTCAATCTCTGAGCATTGTAGAGGCCGCCATCTGTGCGTGAGTGAATGTATATACCACCATCCTGATCACGAAAGCCATATTTCAGTAGAAGTGAAAAGTATACCCCAAAGAGGGTGGGGACTAGTACACAACCTTGCTTAACTCCAATCTTGATTCCAAACTCTTCTGAAGTTGCACCATCAAACTTGATTATACCCTTCATGCCTGTGTGGAACAATTCCACAATGGACAGAAGAGTTGGTGGGCAGCCAATCTTCTTTAGTGCCTTGAACAGACCCTCACGACTGACCAAATCGAATGCCTTTGTGAGGTCGATGAAGGCAATAAACAGTGGTTGATTTTGTTCCCGGCATTTTTCTTGCATTTGTCGCAATATCATATCAATGGTAGACCGGTTCTGTAGAAAGCCATACTCTGATTCGGGGTAGACTTGATCGCCCAGGAATTGAAGTCGGCGTAGAACAATTCTGGCAAACACTTTCCCAACAATACACAGAAGTGAGATACCCCGTTTTGAATGGACTCACATAACTTAATCAAATAGACATTTGCACACTGCCTAGCAGCCTTTTGCACACCCTGCATAGCTTGCTTCAGCTCACTGAGAGTGTTACGCGTTGTTCTTTCCTTGTTTCTTAAGAAAGTTATCTTTTTTTTATCAATCAAGGACTGCAGTGTCTGGCTGTTTGCGCAAACCAGTTCTGCTTCTTATGATCCACAGTGCCGTAAACCCCTACCGCTGTTTTATAAAGAGTTTTCTTAAGTTTACCTCACTTTTCACTTGCTGTACAATTTTTCTGATGTATCAATGAAAGCGTCTTCAAGTTTCTGTTGAAACTCAAAGCACTTATCAGGATCGTGAGTGTTAATAATATTAATCCTGGGGCTAGATTTGTGTTTAGCTGTGTAGATTCTCTTTGGTCTCAGTCTAACCCTTGCAACCACCAAAGAATGATCCGTATGACAGTCAGCACTGTGGTAACTTCAAGTTAATGATGTTTGGTTCAGATGTTGTCTCTATGTGGTGATGAAGTCCAGCTGATGCCAATGGCCGGATCTTGGATTTTTCCATGCGACCATATGCAGCTCTTTTGTTTTAAAAAAAGGATTTTGTAATATATAGGTCATTTCTGGTGCAATGCTCCAGCAGCCTTTGCCCATTTTCATTCATGCGACCGATGTTGTATTTTCCAAGGAACACTGGCCATGAACTCGAATCCTTGCCCACACGAGCACTGAAATCACCCAGAATATAAATGTAGTCGGATTTTGGAACTGTCTTGATCACATAGTCTAACTCCTCATAGAACGAATCCTTCACATCATCAGAGGAATCGAGTGTCGGTGCATATGCAGTAATAATGGTGGCAAAGCCACAAGAGGTTGCCAACCGCAGGGATAATAGTCTTCATTACCTCCGGCTGAAATTTCAATCATTCCCAGTAGCGAATTCTTCACTGCAAAGCCCACACCGTGCTGCCTTTTTTCTGCCTGCCCTCTGCTCTTCCAAAAGAGGTGTAGTTGTTTTCCCTGAGTGGCCCTTCCTCAGCGAGGCGAGTCTCCTGCAGGCCAGCAATATCAATGTTAAGACGATTGAGTTCGGCATCAATCACAGCCGTTTTTCTCACATCGTCAATGTTCGTCAAGTCAGTGGAAAATCCTGGACACATGGTTCTTACGTTCCAGGTTCTAAGCCGTAGCTTGAGGTTTCTATTTTTCTTTTTATTAGTACCTGGTGCATTAATTTTATAGCCTGTGATTCAAATTTTGTCCTAGCCCCAAGCACCCATTGAAGCAGGCAGGCTGTGGCGGATCAGCACCTAATTGGCTGTGGGCTGCCCAGCTTGAGGCGAGCGGTAGCTGATCAATGACACCTGTTGGTGTCTCCCACCGTCAGAAAGAACCCGTGGCGCCTCATGTCTACGCCAATTGACAAGGACTTATAACCCGTAACTGCTACCTCTCGCTTTGATTCCGAGATCGGTTAAGACCAGGGATGGAGTTATACCTCTCCGTAGCACAAAGCCTGGGCTAAAATACAGAGATCATGTGTTGCCCATACAATATGATCCCTCTCGGCCTGCCTAGTTCACTCCAGAGGAAAGGTACCACCTATACATCTGGAACAAGACAAGCTGCAGAAGCTGCCGGATCAGCAAAGCAATGCTCCAACTGTTCGCCTGTCGGAGTTTCGATCCTAGACCAGCCGCCAACCAAGGCTCAAGGCCTGGTCTGCCCTGCCATGACATTTTGTCTTTAGGTTGCATTTCCTCGCACCAGGATAAGGATTGTACCCTCCCAATTGCGCTCTTCCGCCCGAAGCCGTTGGCACAATGTGTGGTGTCGGATTTGGTAAGCAGGTAGTACCGTCTACTGTCATACGGTAGCTCAGTCATATCTGACTAAGACCTGACTCTGACCTTTACTTCTATGGAGCGTTCAATTACTGTTCGCAGCATATATACGGCATTTACTGTATCCTTGCCTTATGCAAACCCACATTGTTATTCTCCTATTTCAGGTTGTATTTTCTTCCTACCTCTTTGCATGATAATTTTTAGCAAAATCTTCGTGATGTGACTCATTATACTAATTGTTCGATGTTGATCACATTCCAAGGCTCCTGATATCTTCGGGATTGCAATAAATATAGAATTACATAATTCATGAGGTATATCTCCGGCAACATATATTGTGTTCAGCAGTCTGGTGACGATCTATTCCATATTATTCTAAAGCATTAATGATTTCTGTTGTGATGTTATCTGAACCTGGGCTCTTGCCGGTTTTCATATGGCTAAGAACATTAAGACAGGGATGTGTAATGTCTCCAGATCTTTTTCCCCTGTACAGTGAAAATATATTTAGAAATATAGAAGATATGGAAGGAATCAACATTGGGGAACGATACATCAATAACAGATATGCAGATGATACAGTCTTAATTGCAGACAATGAACAGGACCTGCACAATTTAGTAGATGCGGTTGTTGCACACAGTGAACAACTGGGGTTAGAACTGGATATTAAGAAGACGCAGATTATGGTCGTCACTAGGAAGAAGGAAATACCACAATGTGATATACGAGTAGATGGACATATTCTTAAACAAGTGAATCGATACTGTTATCTCGGCGCAGTCATAACATCTGATAGGAGATGCCTTGAAGAGATTAGAACAAGAATTGCCATTGCGAAGGTAGCCATTTGCAAGATGAAAAACATACTGACCAACAAAAAGATATCAATTTAAACGAGAAAAAGAGTGTTGAGATGCTACATAGAATCTATACTTTTGTATGGATGTGAAGCGTGGACAATAAGCAGTCAAGCTGAAAAACAGATAATGGCTGTGGAAATGTGGTTTCTGAGGAAAATGCAAAGAATACCATGGACAGATAGAAAAACCAACGAACAAGTCCTTCAAGAAACAAATGAAGATCGTAAACTGATTAGAGTCATTAGACGTAGACAGTCAACATTTTTTGGGCATGTTATGAGAAGAAATGAATTGGAGAACTTGGTGACAACAGGCAAGATCGAAGGGAAGAGACCAAGGGGAAGACCTAGAATCAAATACCTGGATGGCTTGGCCACGTGGCATGGTCGAGACAGGAACACAGAGCTGATCCACGACTCTGGTGATCGAGTGAGATGGCAGAACATGACCGCCCACGCTTACCGGCATGGCACATGATGGATGGATGGAAGAACATTCTGAACCTTATCTTCAAAATTGATTCTTTCATTATTAATTCGAATATCATACTGTTCATCTCTGTTATCATCATACAAGTTTTTCACATAATCTGACCATACATGTAGAATCTGATCTTTTTCTATTATGATGTTTCCATCTTTTTTGTTTAGACAGCCTGCTGATGTACGAGTTCTTGTATTAGTAAGCTCCTGAATTCTTCTGGGCACTAATCTGGTATTTTTACTGTTTTGTTGTTTTTCAATTTCTTCGCAGTTTTTCTCAAGCCATGCTTCTTTTGCCTCCTTACATAATGTTCTGTCTTTTCTGTGAATTTCTTTATATTTTGCAGGATTGTTGTTGTTGTGTCTTCTTGTTTCCATTATTAGTAACATTTCTTTAGTCATCCATTTCTTACGACCCACTTTCTTTAACATATACACATGTACACAAATCATCAGCTTTATGTTGTCATTTGCATGTCCTGTACATGACGTAGAAATCAACCCCAGAATTTGTTGCCTGTGGTTATTTTGGTTTTTAAAGATAATTTTACTTTCAGTAGTTTGCCATTGTTCAGTAGAACGTACTACCTGCGTTCTGTTGCGCCGAATGTTGGGCGGCGCTCACCACACCCGACACTCCACATTGTGCCAACGGCTTCGGGCGGAGGAGAACAATTTGGGGAGCACAAGTCCTTTGTTTGCGTGGAAATGGTTGCATGTTAACATTAAAAGATCGTATATGTGGTGTCTTTCTTTCTTTCTTTCTGTGTTACTTTATTACCCATATTTCTTTCTTTATTTTCTTTCTTTCTTTCTGTCTTTCCATATTTTTCTGTAAGTCTGTCAATATTTCTTTATTGTCCTATCTATTTTCTTTCTTTCTTTATTGCACTATACCTCTCGTTCTCTCTCTCTCACTCTCGCTCTCTCTCCATTTCTTTCTTTCTGTATTGCCAGTTCACACACTCTCTCTCTCTCTCTTTGTTGCTGTCTTTCGTATTTTCTTTGTATGTTTCTTTCTCTCTTTCTTGCTCTGTCTTTCATTTTGTTTTCCAGACTGTGTGTATCTTCTTAAGATTTTGCCTCTTTCTTTCTGTCTTCTTTTGTGGTTATTCTTGCTATCTTTCTTGCTATCTGTGCTTCTCTCTTTTCTTTCTTTCTTTTGTTTCTTTCCTTTTTTCTTTCTTTTCATACATATTTACTTACTTCTTGCTTTCTTTCTTTATTTTCATTTGTTTTCTATACCTTCGCTCTTTCTTTCTATAGTTCTTTCTAGATTGCTTTCATAATCTCTTTCTTGCTTTCATTCATTACTTCTGGCTTGCTGCTGTGTGACTTTCTCTATTTTTAGCTGTGTTGTGTTTGTTTCCTCAATCTTCTCTTCCTCATTATTAAACTTTATTCACTAAAGTACATAGCCATCGCGTTGACATCCTCATGATCTATCTCGACGTCAGTTGAAATCTTTGCTGGGTACTTAGATTTAACAATCATATTACCTAATCTTCTACTGCCTCCTCTTACATACTCCCATTGTCCCCCTCCTTCTCATTTTCTGCTGGTGCTTCTTCTTCTTCTTCTTCTTCTTCTTCTTCTTCTTCTTCTTCTTCTTCTTCTTCTTCTTCTTCTTCTTCTTCTTCTTCTGCTTCTTCTTCTTCGTAAGTGAGATAGTAAACAGACAACCACCTGTCGAGATGTTTCTCTTGAAATCTTTCCAGAACTGTTCAGAGCCGTTTTGCGTGTCTGTCTGGATTTCTTCCTCCCTCATTCACTTTCTTCTCTCTTTCCTTTTTTCCAGAATTGTTCAGAGCCGTTTTGCGTGTTTTCTGTCTGCATTTCTTCCTCCGTCATTCACTTTCTTCTCTCTCTCTCTCTCTCTGTCTGTCTCTCTCTCTGTCTGTCTCTGTCTGTCTCTCTCTCTGTCTCTCTCTCTGTCTCTCTCTCTCTCTCTCTCTCTCTCTCTCTCTCTCTCTCCCCCCTCACCTAACAGACAGTCACCTGTCCAGACTGTACTCGTGAATGCCTCAGATCTGATCACCTGGGATGTGTATGTTTGTCGTGTACAGAAATCATATCTACTATAGACACAGCTGACCCGAATCCACGCCAAGACTATTATCAAAGTCACGTGCCGAGCTGAGAATGTTAGTCCTGTTCTTTGTATACCTGGACCGGAAACGACAGAAACTGGCTGTCGCGTAGTTATTTTTTTAATACCAGTATTTACCCAATAACTCTGAAACTGTAATGCAGTTATGAAGCCACGTGCCTGCCGACACAATAGACATGGGTTTAAATCGTTCATTGGGATGGGTTTTTGTTTCGTGACCACGTGACTCCGGTGTCAACCTTTTAAAATATTACACGTCCATGAAGGATGTTGTGGTCAACCCTCAGTGGGTTTTCTAGGCATTTGTAGGTTGAGTGGTCAGGCCTTAGTCAGATATGCTTGAGCTACTGCATGACGGTGGACTGTACTACCTGCTTTCTGTTAGCGCCCAATGTTGGGCGACGCTCACTAAACCCGACACCCCACATTTTGCATACGGCTTCGGGCGGAGGTGCGCAATTGGGAGGGTATAAGCCCTACCCTGATGCATGAAAATGCAACCTAAAGACTAAATGCCATTGCAAGACAGACCAAACCATGTTAGTTGCATTTCCTTTACAGGACGTAACAGTCAACCCCAGCATTTTTGGGCTGTTTGTGATTTTTTGGCAAGTTTACATTCAATAGTTTGCCATTTCTTTCTGAATGACCAGCACTCATACCGTTTTATGAAAAACATAGCAAGCGGTCTGCCTCCAAAAGCTTATTTCGAACGCGGTATGCGGGATAACGAATTGTGCTTATAACTCCTGCGCCACAAAGCCGGCACTGTTAATTAGACGGGTATATAATCAGCCTGCTACTGGTATAATTAATATCGGGACTCTTCGCTGGTTGTTGAAGATGAGAACGGAGCACGTATGGGAATGTACCGAGTCCTGTGCTGTCGGTTGCTGACTCAACTCATATTGTGTAGACTATACTAGCATGTCTGTCATACATTTGTGATGATCGCACTGTGGTACCCACTCTCCCTTCTAATAGTATATTGATGGCTTTTCATTAAGTCAGTAACTAAAGGGCTCTATTACATAACTTAGATCTGTGGATGGAGGTTAGCATGGCTGAATGGATGAGAGCCCTCGTTCGTAAACACCCGGTGCGGTGATGCCGAGGTAGTGGGTTCCATCCCTACATCGATCAGGTGGACTAAAATGTTGACTTCTCGTTGTTGACTTGGGGTCGTAAATTACAAGTACCTCTGAAGTCGGAGTGAGTGTGTTTGTTCGCCTGACGGCCAGGGACACTGGTGATAGGGAAAGCTAATGCACACGCAAAAATCAGGCGACTGAGGTAGAATTAATAGCACGTGTATGGACTACGCTTGAGTTAAAAGCGAGCGAACGCGAAAAACAATGTACTGACGTTATGTATCTGGTACTAGGCGCATATTTTAATGTGGATGGTATATGTGGAGGTAGAACGTCCGCTTCTAACTTGAGAAGTGTCGGTGAGAAATCAGCTTGGACAGTTTCTACAGGATGGGAAATTCCCGCGACTTCAACTCCCGTGGTAATGAGATGTCTAGTTGTCTCGGGGTGCGACTCTAGATAGTGAATCCGGCGCGCAAGATGAGCAGGTTCAAGATATCTCGACACTTTGCACTCCTAAAGAGTAGGCCGTAGTTTAGCAGCTGTTCTGTCATAATTGAAACCATGATTGCTAAAGCTCATCGTCATTATAATCACATGCCTTGCCAGATGGCGTAGGCGTTCATGTTTCTCCACAGATCTCGGTGTGTCATCCTTAATGTTTCGGATTAACTGTGTCGATGATATTCCTTATGGCCACCATCTTTGGCCAGTGAACATGATTTATCTCGATCTGCTTTTGCCTCTTCTCTCATTTATCTTTCCAGTCGTCTCGATGTTCTCCAATACCTCTTTTCTCATTATATGACCAAATATAACTGTTTGTCTCTCTTTGTATATATGTATATAATGTTCTATTTTCATTAGTCTCTTCCAGGCAATCATTCTTTATTACTCTGGCAGTCCAAGGTATTCGCAATACTCGTCTCAGGAACAGCATCTTCACTCACTGCTTCCAAGCTCTTATTAATTTGTTAGTATGCGTTCTATGGTTGACTGCCACACCGCTAAACATATTATACTAGCTGACCCGGCCCGGCTTCGCCCAGGCCCTGGCGGGGATCTATCTATCTTTCTATCTATCTATCTATCTATCTATCTATCTATCTATCTGTCTGTCTGTCTGTCTGTCTGTCTGTCTGTCTGTCTGTCTGTCTGTCTGTCTGTCTGTCTGTCTGTCTGTCTGTCTGTCTGTCTGTCTGTCTGTCTGTCTGTCTGTCTGTCTGTCTGTCTGTCTGTCTGTCTGTCTGTCTGTCTGTCTGTCTGTCTGTCTGACCCGGCCCTGCTTCACCCAGTCCCTGGTGGGGAGCATCTCATTTATTTAATTCATTTAAGTAGCCATATAAGCTCCCGTTCCCGACTATCTGTCTGTCTGTCTATCTGTCTGTCTGTCCGACCCGGCCCGACTTCGCCCAGGCCCTGGTGGGGAGCATCTCATTTAATTCATAAAGTAGTCATATAAGCTCCCGTTCCCGACTATCTGTCTGTCTGTCTATCTGTCTGTCTATCTGTCTGTCTGTCTATCTGTCTGTCCGACCCGGCCCGACTTCGCCCAGTCCCTGGTGGGGAGCATCTCATTTAATTCATAAAGTAGTCATATAAGCTCCCGTTCCCGACTATCTGTCTGTCTGTCTATCTGTCTGTCTGTCTGTCTGTCTGACCTGGCCCGGCTTCACCCAGTCCCTGGTGGGGAGCATCTCATTTAATTCATAAAGTAGTCATATAAGCTCCCGTTCCCGACTATCTGTCTGTCTGTCTATCTGTCTGTCTGTCTATCTGTCTGTCCGACCCGGCCCGACTTCGCCCAGGCCCTGATGGGGGGCATCTCATTTAATTCGTATAAGTAGTCATATAAGCTTCCGTTCCCTACTATCTGTCTGTCTATGTTCGGCCCGTTCCCGTTAAAAATATAGATAAGATAGAAGAATAGATAGATTGATAGTAGAAAATATGATTGGAAGAGATCTATCTAAAGTAAACATACCAAGATATCACGAACAGCCAATAAATGGTGGGCGGTGGGTTGACTGCAGAGTACTGCAAACCATATGCAACTAACTTTCTCTCACAAAAAATTACTTTTTTTTTTTAACGAACGAAAATCTTTCGCAGGCCCGTCCTACATTCTGCCCTTCTTCTCTATTTCCTCTCATACATTCTTTCATTCAACATGTCTTATGAAGCAATTCTTTGGAAAAGTAACTTTTAACATGGGCATCATAAATACCCAATGTGGGTGTAACGCGCCATACATATGAGAATGTTAAAACAAATTAATGTGCTGTTGAAGAAAAATAAAAAGATGAGTTAGAACATTTTAATTATTTAAATAGATGCATTATTTTTATGAAAACTATGAAAATGCCTTAAAGATTATATCATTATTTATTATAACTCATATGCCTGTATATAACTGTAGACAAAGAGTTTATGAATCTTTGAAAACAATGCAACAATCTATATATAAAATAATAACAATGTTATTAAACGTTATGCCCCTTGAAATAACTTTTCTTATGTTAAGTCCCCTTGCTATATAGAAATGATAATGTAAATTTTAATATTAAATTTTAGTAAGTAAATAGCTGATTGTACACTAAAAAAACTATGACAGTTGGTTGCACGGAAATGAAAAGAAAACATGTAGAAAATTTCATCTCAATCGGATGGACCGTTCACGAACGCATAAAGAACGGACCCACATACATTTTGTTTTATAGATATAGATAAAACACTTGCGTAGACACTTCCTTATATTCAATGATTGTCTATAATGATTATTACGCACATATGTCAAACATTTTAATGTATGTACTTGCCGCCGATAAAAGTATAAATACAGTCTACCAATCTGACTCAATCAACTTACCGTGAATAACAAGAACCTCGTATCAACAAACCAACTTGGTAATTAAAAGCCAAACACTTTCCCTGACCTGGACACGGTATTCCTGAAACCCTAGTTTTAATTAAAGCTAACGTCCCATTGGCCGTTTATTTATGTGTGTCTATGGACAGGAAGTGACGTGTCCTCATTGTCTCCGTGAAGATGCAAGGTGCTGTCAAAGTTAAAAGTCTACATTTCA
>OY992879.1:33939849-33954849 GCA_963921405.1 Cepaea hortensis | reverse complement strand
TCTACGAACAGCAGACCTCCGCAGGGATTCAATCCACTGTCTGCGTACAGAACCCACTTCTCGGAAGTAAAAGCGCTTAGTGTGATTTTGACCACATTATCAATCTAGTGACGATTGGTCTATACAAATATGTGGCTATCACCATATACCCAACACACCTACAGTCATGCCTTACTTTCTCGACTTTTATTTTACTAAGACATGCCATTGATAGCATAGGGCTATTTCGGTTAGGATTTATTGGCATTGAATTGACAACGAAACATTTCCACACGGTTGCGGTTGTAATAGCCTTCAGGTCATAGGGTCACCGGAACAGCATAGGCAGATACAAATATGGTGAAACTTTATTCTGATATAACTCATTATGTGTCAAACTATTCATACGCGGACCATTGACTACTTCTCTAATGTTGCATATCCTTTACATGACGTTGCGATCAACCCCATAGTAATTGTCCACGTTTGGTAGATTGAATAACGAAAAGACACAAACAATAGCCTGTACGATTTATTGCCTGGCATATTTCTCTGCGCCTCGTCGGGTACATGCCACAGAAATTGCACAACATAAAATAAAGTAGTTAGATAAATCCTTCAAGCTGAAATATGCACATGTTCGCACAGTAATTACAATTGTATACCGCGGTAATTTTAAACTGACTATCATGTCTTTCTGTTTGCACAAAACTGGACTATGCAGATTAATCATGATGGCTTCTGCGACCTTTAACAAGCGACCATTTGTGTGTAGTAGTTTACCTTTTGTTCTCACTTTTTTTTCATCTTTCCATTCGTCTCATTGGATTATTATGTATTAAATGTAGTCAGCGTTATGTTACCTTCGTGTTTATATGTTGTGCCTCATGTCTTAGTTTGCTAATGAAGGCTAGTAGCCGCAACATCTTGTGTTTTCCGTAATTGTGTTAGACACTACAGTGATATTATCAAGGCAAAATAACCAAATGAGAAGAATGGAAAGATGGGGAGGGGGATGAGAAAAAAAACACACACACACACACAAACACAGAGCACACACACACTCTAACACACACGACCACATACTCTCTCACATGCCCTCATACAAAACCTAAAAAAAAGTCTCTTAAAAGTGAAAGGGTCGACTTCATTGCACCGGGTTTATCCTATGTGGCCCAGTCTCTTTCCACGGCGCGGAAAGCGTCGCACAAAGCACGAACTTCGTAGCTCCAGCGACGACCCTCAGGAGTCTGCAAATAAAATGCACTCGTGAAACCGAAGGACGAGGCCCGGAATCGAACCCACAACCTTCAAAGCCCGAGTCAGACGGCTTGACCACTCGCCACGGAGACTCCCGTATCCATAACGTATACAAAATCAACTTACTGGCTCTGCATCCCCTACAGATAACCAGTCTGTCGATCGTGCTGATGTTATCAACGCCTTCCCATATACAAAACCCCAAGCTTCCTCAAACACACACACACACACATTCTCTCTCTCTCTCTCTCTCTCTCTCTCGCTCTCTCTTTTCTCTCTCTCTTTTCTCTCTCTCTCTCTCTCTCTCTCTCTCTCTCTAAACAATCTTGCTTCTCTGTGCCTACTTACACCATGTGTGGTCGGATTTTATACAACCCCAATAACTCAAGCATTGGGTGATTTGATCCTATAATACATGGTATAACAATCAACCTTACTGACCCTATTTCATAGGGAACAGTATGAGTGAAACCTCGTATTTGTAGACCGACCTACTCCGCATACCTCATGTGGCATATCGCAGGATCTATATCAGCCTCTCTCTCTCTCTCTCTCTCTCTCTCTCTCTCTCTCTCTCTCTCTCTCTCTCTCTCTCTCTCTCTCTCTCTCTCACATAATAATCTTGCTTCTTTGTGCTTACCCACATCATGTTTATTACCGGTGGTCGGATCTTATACAACCCCAATAACACAAGCTTTGGGTGATGTGATCTTAAAATACGTGGTATAACAATCAACCTTACTGACCCTATTTCATAGGGAACAGTATGAGTGAAATCTCGGATTTGTAGACCGTCCTACTCCGCATACCCCATGTGGCACATCACAGGAACGATACCAACCTCTCCCCCTCCCCCCTCTCTCTCTCTCTCTCTCTCTCTCTCTCAACAATTGCTTCTCTGTGCCTACCCATATCATGTGTCCGCATACCGCATGTGGCATATCGCAGTAACTATACCAGCCTCTCTCTCTCTCTCCCTCTCTCTCTCTCTCTCTTCTCATATATACCTTGCATATGTCCATGTACACTATGGTATGAATGTCTGTTGTGCGGTGCAGATGTATGTATGTGCGCTCACGCATATCTGTCCACCCAGACTTTAGGACTCGCCTCAGAATAACATAAAGGAGTGCATAATGTGAGTTTGGTTAGTATGATCATCATACTTGGGTGCACACTCCATTGCTCTTCAATATTCGTCCACCAGGGTCAACCCATTTACTGGCACCTACTCATGCTTTGTTAGTACATCCACTGAGATCGCTCAGATACCATTCTCAGGCTACTATCACAGGTTGCCGTCCTACCTTCCTGCCTCTCCCCCCCCCCTTCTTTCAATGTGCTCACTGAACCGTTACACCAACCACGCCGTCATCATCCCACTTCCCACTCCCTCGGTTTGGTATATAAAGGAGACATCGGCGATATTCGGTATTAATTACAGCTCGGAATTTGAGGTAAGTATGAACATTTTTTTCCAATTTTCATTTTCTCTTCATTGCGTTCATTTTTTCCCCATCTTTTTGGTCTTCTCGTCCTGTCGTCACGTTTTGATGTAGTCACAGGAGATCACCTTGACTGTATGTTGTGTTTTGTGAATGTGTTTGTTTGCTGTTGAAGGCTAACCGCCGCTACGTCCTGTGTGTGTTGTAATTCTGTTATGTAAAGCTGCACTACTTTGTGTCATTTTATATTGTTTACATTTTCACAACTTTACTGCAGTTCCACCCAATTTTAGTCAGCAGTCCTGGACGTTTTCTTCGAATTGCATCATGAAAAACCGATAGAACTTCACTGTACGATTCAGAATTCATACTGTCACCTTTCTTCTTGAAATTGGTTAAAAGCACTCCTTGACAATCTCAGAACACTGTCAGCATAACCTTCCCTGCTGATGGCGTAACCTTGAAGTTTTAAACACAAGGCTAAGATGGATGTTTCCAGTGCATTGAAGCACGCTTTGATTTGTGATGCACTTATGATTCCTCCCCACTAACAATCCTGTTCAGGATCTCTTCTCCTTCATCTTCGTATCGATGATGCAAGGACAGGCCAAATCGGTTCATTTTGTATTCCGCCTTCATTTGTCTGGGTATCCATCTTGAGCACACATACTTAAATTTCAATCGATCATGCATTATGCTGTATGCTGAACCATGTGAGCACCATATTGCAGATGCTACAGAGTCTATCCTTACTTGCCTGTCACCTCTAATCATCTCCTCCACCCGCTGCACGGATGCTTATGTTGCAATCCATCATCAACAATTTTAGAGCGTCCTTGAGAAAAATTTTCTACCCAGCTATGCACCACTTTACGGGACAAACATTTGTCAGCATAAAAAGGAAGTATTCCTTTTGCCCACAAAAAACGCACAACAGCACGTTGCTCTTTGGTTGTATACTCCGTAAGTACAGTCACCATTTTGTTTATGCGCTGCGCATGCGCATGCGCATGAGACACCTAGCGCCACTTGACGAACGGGAATATAAAGTTCTATGCTGTTGTCACCTAATGACACCTGTAGAAAACAACAACTTCATTTACCTGCCATCCCACAGAACTGTGTTACTTACCTATTAACTCGCCCTCGTGTGCGTGTGGGTGTATGTGTGTGTGTGTATATATATATATATATATATATATATATATATATGTGTGTGTGTGTGTGTGTGTGTGTGTGTGTGTGTGTGTGTGTGTGTGTGCCTGTATAAAATCTGGCCCTTGTGCCTTTGAAACACCTCTGCGTCAGGTTCGTTCGTTGAGTGTAGTTTAGTTAGTTAGTGGGTGGGTGGGTGGCGTACTTAGTTAGTTAGTTAGTTAGTTAGTTAGTTAGTTCCTGTGGCTCCCAGTAGCTGTCAGCATGCGACAGCGGCCACCCCCCGGACAACAGCTGTGAGAGGCTGGCTAAACCAGGCGCGGGTAGCCGATGTGGTGTCAAACCAAGCGGTGAAGTAGGGTATGTTAACCCAGCATGTGAAGACAGGATCCGGCAGACTGCGCGGAAGAAATCATTCCTGATTCAACGGGCAAGACGGCGTTTACCTGCAAAGCGTTGTGGAACGTAATGAGCACGGCAAGGCACGTAGAGCGCCCTGGTCATCCACTGCACCTGTATTCGTCTCCAGTCGTCTTGACTTGTCCTGCCACTGGATTCAGATGGTCTCAGGCGAGAGAGTGAGGTTGACGAATTGCGCAACTCTTCCTCACTTTAATCCAATTCATCGCGCAAGTCATTCTAAGGCGGCCAGAGGAAACGCTTTAAAGACACTCTGAAAATCTCACTGAATGCTTTTGGAATTCATCATGACATCTGGGAGACTGCAGCCAGAGACCGAAATTCGTGGCGTGCATCATTACGCAAGAGTGCAACCACGTGTGAGGCAACCAGGACTGCAAGAGCTGTGAAGAAAAGACAGAACAGAAAAACCACTGCAGAAAATCCTCCTCCAGAAACGTCAAGCATTCTTTGTCCACATTATCAAAGAACATTTCGAGCCAAAATAGGCCTTATCAGCAATCTTAGAACTCACGGCTCCATACTTTCAACTCCACTGGATGAAATGAATGGTCATCATCATTCTTGATGGACAAACAACATAACATAATATAGTTAGTTAGTTAGTTAGTTAGTTAGTTAGTTAGTTAGTTAGTTAGTTAGGTAGTTAGTTAGTTAGTTAGTTAGTTAGGTAGTTAGTTAGTTAGTTAGTTAGTTAGTTAGTTAGTTAGTCTTGCAGAGTATTATCCTTGCCCTCTAGACATGTCCATACGTGCTCAGATTCACCACCTCCCCCCTTCCCCAACATATGCATCAGTGTCCGGCGGCTAATAGTGCCCGTTCTGTGTTGGTTGACGAGGTCCCTCATGTTCCCGATGTGCCTTTCGTGTCTGGATGTGCCAATTCTTACTCCTAAGTCTTTCATTCTAGATAACGGTCTGGATTCGCTAACGTCAAAGTCGTCCGATCCCCACATCTCTCTAAGGGCAATAATAACATCTGCACGATCCACAGAATGGTTATCTGTAGGGAATGCAGATCCAGCAAGTTGATCAGCTCACTCATTTCCCTCAACTCCCATTTGTCTCGGAGCGAAGGTAAAGATGACTCTACGAACAGCAGACCTCCGCAGGGATTCAATCCACTGTCTGCGTACAGAACCCACTTCTCGGAAGTAAAAGCGCTTAGTGTGATTTTGACCACATTATCAATCTAGTGACGATTGGTCTATACAAATATGTGGCTATCACCATATACCCAACACACCTACAGTCATGCCTTACTTTCTCGACTTTTATTTTACTAAGACATGCCATTGATAGCATAGGGCTATTTCGGTTAGGATTTATTGGCATTGAATTGACAACGAAACATTTCCACACGGTTGCGGTTGTAATAGCCTTCAGGTCATAGGGTCACCGGAACAGCATAGGCAGATACAAATATGGTGAAACTTTATTCTGATATAACTCATTATGTGTCAAACTATTCATACGCGGACCATTGACTACTTCTCTAATGTTGCATATCCTTTACATGACGTTGCGATCAACCCCATAGTAATTGTCCACGTTTGGTAGATTGAATAACGAAAAGACACAAACAATAGCCTGTACGATTTATTGCCTGGCATATTTCTCTGCGCCTCGTCGGGTACATGCCACAGAAATTGCACAACATAAAATAAAGTAGTTAGATAAATCCTTCAAGCTGAAATATGCACATGTTCGCACAGTAATTACAATTGTATACCGCGGTAATTTTAAACTGACTATCATGTCTTTCTGTTTGCACAAAACTGGACTATGCAGATTAATCATGATGGCTTCTGCGACCTTTAACAAGCGACCATTTGTGTGTAGTAGTTTACCTTTTGTTCTCACTTTTTTTTCATCTTTCCATTCGTCTCATTGGATTATTATGTATTAAATGTAGTCAGCGTTATGTTACCTTCGTGTTTATATGTTGTGCCTCATGTCTTAGTTTGCTAATGAAGGCTAGTAGCCGCAACATCTTGTGTTTTCCGTAATTGTGTTAGACACTACAGTGATATTATCAAGGCAAAATAACCAAATGAGAAGAATGGAAAGATGGGGAGGGGGATGAGAAAAAAAAAACACACACACACACAAACACAGAGCACACACACACTCTAACACACACGACCACATACTCTCTCACATGCCCTCATACAAAACCTAAAAAAAAGTCTCTTAAAAGTGAAAGGGTCGACTTCATTGCACCGGGTTTATCCTATGTGGCCCAGTCTCTTTCCACGGCGCGGAAAGCGTCGCACAAAGCACGAACTTCGTAGCTCCAGCGACGACCCTCAGGAGTCTGCAAATAAAATGCACTCGTGAAACCGAAGGACGAGGCCCGGAATCGAACCCACAACCTTCAAAGCCCGAGTCAGACGGCTTGACCACTCGCCACGGAGACTCCCGTATCCATAACGTATACAAAATCAACTTACTGGCTCTGCATCCCCTACAGATAACCAGTCTGTCGATCGTGCTGATGTTATCAACGCCTTCCCATATACAAAACCCCAAGCTTCCTCAAACACACACACACACACATTCTCTCTCTCTCTCTCTCTCTCTCTCTCGCTCTCTCTTTTCTCTCTCTCTTTTCTCTCTCTCTCTCTCTCTCTCTCTCTCTCTAAACAATCTTGCTTCTCTGTGCCTACTTACACCATGTGTGGTCGGATTTTATACAACCCCAATAACTCAAGCATTGGGTGATTTGATCCTATAATACATGGTATAACAATCAACCTTACTGACCCTATTTCATAGGGAACAGTATGAGTGAAACCTCGTATTTGTAGACCGACCTACTCCGCATACCTCATGTGGCATATCGCAGGATCTATATCAGCCTCTCTCTCTCTCTCTCTCTCTCTCTCTCTCTCTCTCTCTCTCTCTCTCTCTCTCTCTCTCTCTCTCTCTCTCTCACATAATAATCTTGCTTCTTTGTGCTTACCCACATCATGTTTATTACCGGTGGTCGGATCTTATACAACCCCAATAACACAAGCTTTGGGTGATGTGATCTTAAAATACGTGGTATAACAATCAACCTTACTGACCCTATTTCATAGGGAACAGTATGAGTGAAATCTCGGATTTGTAGACCGTCCTACTCCGCATACCCCATGTGGCACATCACAGGAACGATACCAACCTCTCCCCCTCCCCCCTCTCTCTCTCTCTCTCTCTCTCTCTCAACAATTGCTTCTCTGTGCCTACCCATATCATGTGTCCGCATACCGCATGTGGCATATCGCAGTAACTATACCAGCCTCTCTCTCTCTCTCCCTCTCTCTCTCTCTCTCTCTTCTCATATATACCTTGCATATGTCCATGTACACTATGGTATGAATGTCTGTTGTGCGGTGCAGATGTATGTATGTGCGCTCACGCATATCTGTCCACCCAGACTTTAGGACTCGCCTCAGAATAACATAAAGGAGTGCATAATGTGAGTTTGGTTAGTATGATCATCATACTTGGGTGCACACTCCATTGCTCTTCAATATTCGTCCACCAGGGTCAACCCATTTACTGGCACCTACTCATGCTTTGTTAGTACATCCACTGAGATCGCTCAGATACCATTCTCAGGCTACTATCACAGGTTGCCGTCCTACCTTCCTGCCTCTCCCCCCCCCCTTCTTTCAATGTGCTCACTGAACCGTTACACCAACCACGCCGTCATCATCCCACTTCCCACTCCCTCGGTTTGGTATATAAAGGAGACATCGGCGATATTCGGTATTAATTACAGCTCGGAATTTGAGGTAAGTATGAACATTTTTTTCCAATTTTCATTTTCTCTTCATTGCGTTCATTTTTTCCCCATCTTTTTGGTCTTCTCGTCCTGTCGTCACGTTTTGATGTAGTCACAGGAGATCACCTTGACTGTATGTTGTGTTTTGTGAATGTGTTTGTTTGCTGTTGAAGGCTAACCGCCGCTACGTCCTGTGTGTGTTGTAATTCTGTTATGTAAAGCTGCACTACTTTGTGTCATTTTATATTGTTTACATTTTCACAACTTTACTGCAGTTCCACCCAATTTTAGTCAGCAGTCCTGGACGTTTTCTTCGAATTGCATCATGAAAAACCGATAGAACTTCACTGTACGATTCAGAATTCATACTGTCACCTTTCTTCTTGAAATTGGTTAAAAGCACTCCTTGACAATCTCAGAACACTGTCAGCATAACCTTCCCTGCTGATGGCGTAACCTTGAAGTTTTCAACACAAGGCTAAGATGGATGTTTCCAGTGCATTGAAGCACGCTTTGATTTGTGATGCACTTATGATTCCTCCCCACTAACAATCCTGTTCAGGATCTCTTCTCCTTCATCTTCGTATCGATGATGCAAGGACAGGCCAAATCGGTTCATTTTGTATTCCGCCTTCATTTGTCTGGGTATCCATCTTGAGCACACATACTTAAATTTCAATCGATCATGCATTATGCTGTATGCTGAACCATGTGAGCACCATATTGCAGATGCTACAGAGTCTATCCTTACTTGCCTGTCACCTCTAATCATCTCCTCCACCCGCTGCACGGATGCTTATGTTGCAATCCATCATCAACAATTTTAGAGCGTCCTTGAGAAAAATTTTCTATCCAGCTATGCACCACTTTACGGGACAAACATTTGTCAGCATAAAAAGGAAGTATTCCTTTTGCCCACAAAAAAACGCACAACAGCACGTTGCTCTTTGGTTGTATACTCCGTAAGTACAGTCACCATTTTGTTTATGCGCTGCGCATGCGCATGCGCATGAGACACCTAGCGCCACTTGACGAACGGGAATATAAAGTTCTATGCTGTTGTCACCTAATGACACCTGTAGAAAACAACAACTTCATTTACCTGCCATCCCACAGAACTGTGTTACTTACCTCTTAACTCGCCCTCGTGTGCGTGTGGGTGTATGTGTGTGTGTGTGTGTATATATATATATATATATGTGTGTGTGTGTGTGTGTGTGTGTGTGTGCCTGTATAAAATCTGGCCCTTGTGCCTTTGAAACACCTCTGCGTCAGGTTCGTTCGTTGAGTGTAGTTTAGTTAGTTAGTGGGTGGGTGGGTGGCGTACTTAGTTAGTTAGTTAGTTAGTTAGTTAGTTAGTTAGTTCCTGTGGCTCCCAGTAGCTGTCAGCATGCGACAGCGGCCACCCCCCGGACAACAGCTGTGAGAGGCTGGCTAAACCAGGCGCGGGTAGCCGATGTGGTGTCAAACCAAGCGGTGAAGTAGGGTATGTTAACCCAGCATGTGAAGACAGGATCCGGCAGACTGCGCGGAAGAAATCATTCCTGATTCAACGGGCAAGACGGCGTTTACCTGCAAAGCGTTGTGGAACGTAATGAGCACGGCAAGGCACGTAGAGCGCCCTGGTCATCCACTGCACCTGTATTCGTCTCCAGTCGTCTTGACTTGTCCTGCCACTGGATTCAGATGGTCTCAGGCGAGAGAGTGAGGTTGACGAATTGCGCAACTCTTCCTCACTTTAATCCAATTCATCGCGCAAGTCATTCTAAGGCGGCCAGAGGAAACGCTTTAAAGACACTCTGAAAATCTCACTGAATGCTTTTGGAATTCATCATGACACCTGGGAGACTGCAGCCAGAGACCGAAATTCGTGGCGTGCATCATTACGCAAGAGTGCAACCACGTGTGAGGCAACCAGGACTGCAAGAGCTGTGAAGAAAAGACAGAACAGAAAAACCACTGCAGAAAATCCTCCTCCAGAAACGTCAAGCATTCTTTGTCCACATTATCAAAGAACATTTCGAGCCAAAATAGGCCTTATCAGCAATCTTAGAACTCACGGCTCCATACTTTCAACTCCACTGGATGAAATGAATGGTCATCATCATTCTTGATGGACAAACAACATAACATAATATAGTTAGTTAGTTAGTTAGTTAGTTAGTTAGTTAGTTAGGTAGTTAGTTAGTTAGTTAGTTAGTTAGTAGGTAGTTAGTTAGTTAGTTAGTTAGTTAGTTAGTTAGTTAGTTAGTTAGTCTTGCAGAGTATTATCCTTGCCCTCTAGACATGTCCATACGTGCTCAGATTCACCACCTCCCCCCTTCCCCAACATATGCATCAGTGTCCGGCGGCTAATAGTGCCCGTTCTGTGTTGGTTGACGAGGTCCCTCATGTTCCCGATGTGCCTTTCGTGTCTGGATGTGCCAATTCTTACTCCTAAGTCTTTCATTCTAGATAACGGTGTGGATTCGCTAACGTCAAAGTCGTCCGATCCCCACATCTCTCTAAGGGCAATAATAACATCTGCACGATCCACAGAATGGTTATCTGTAGGGAATGCAGATCCAGCAAGTTGATCAGCTCACTCATTTCCCTCAACTCCCATTTGTCTCGGAGCGAAGGTAAAGATGACTCTACGAACAGCAGACCTCCGCAGGGATTCAATCCACTGTCTGCGTACAGAACCCACTTCTCGGAAGTAAAAGCGCTTAGTGTGATTTTGACCACATTATCAATCTAGTGACGATTGGTCTATACAAATATGTGGCTATCACCATATACCCAACACACCTACAGTCATGCCTTACTTTCTCGACTTTTATTTTACTAAGACATGCCATTGATAGCATAGGGCTATTTCGGTTAGGATTTATTGGCATTGAATTGACAACGAAACATTTCCACACGGTTGCGGTTGTAATAGCCTTCAGGTCATAGGGTCACCGGAACAGCAAAGGCAGATACAAATATGGTGAAACTTTATTCTGATATAACTCATTATGTGTCAAACTATTCATACGCGGACCATTGACTACTTCTCTAATGTTGCATATCCTTTACATGACGTTGCGATCAACCCCATAGTAATTGTCCACGTTTGGTAGATTGAATAACGAAAAGACACAAACAATAGCCTGTACGATTTATTGCCTGGCATATTTCTCTGCGCCTCGTCGGGTACATGCCACAGAAATTGCACAACATAAAATAAAGTAGTTAGATAAATCCTTCAAGCTGAAATATGCACATGTTCGCACAGTAATTACAATTGTATACCGCGGTAATTTTAAACTGACTATCATGTCTTTCTGTTTGCACAAAACTGGACTATGCAGATTAATCATGATGGCTTCTGCGACCTTTAACAAGCGACCATTTGTGTGTAGTAGTTTACCTTTTGTTCTCACTTTTTTTTTCATCTTTCCATTCGTCTCATTGGATTATTATGTATTAAATGTAGTCACCGTAATGTTACCTTCGTGTTTATATGTTGTGCCTCATGTCTTAGTTTGCTAATGAAGGCTAGTAGCCGCAACATCTTGTGTTTTCCGTAATTGTGTTAGACACTACAGTGATATTATCAAGGCAAAATAACCAAATGAGAAGAATGGAAAGATGGGGAGGGGGATGAGAGAAAAAAAACACACACACACACAAACACAGAGCACACACACACTCTAACACACACGACCACATACTCTCTCACATGCCCTCATACAAAACCTAAAAAAAAGTCTCTTAAAAGTGACAGGGTCGACTTCATTGCACCGGGTTTATCCTATGTGGCCCAGTCTCTTTCCACGGCGCGGAAAGCGTCGCACAAAGCACGAACTTCGTAGCTCCAGCGACGACCCTCAGGAGTCTGCAAATAAAATGCACTCGTGAAACCGAAGGACGAGGCCCGGAATCGAACCCACAACCTTCAAAGCCCGAGTCAGACGGCTTGACCACTCGCCACGGAGACTCCCGTATCCATAACGTATACAAAATCAACTTACTGGCTCTGCATCCCCTACAGATAACCAGTCTGTCGATCGTGCTGATGTTATCAACGCCTTCCCATATACAAAACCCCAAGCTTCCTCAAACACACACACACACACATTCTCTCTCTCTCTCTCTCTCTCTCTCTCTCTCTCTCTCTCTCTCTCTCTCTCTCTCTCTCTCTCTCTCGCATACATACACAGTCACACACAGTATTGAAATCATTCTCCCTCTCTCTCTCCCTCTCTTTTTCTCTCTCTCGTGCATAAAGAACCACACTCAACCTCTCCTTTCACACTCTATATCAATCACCCCTCCCCCCTTTCTCTCTCTCTCTCTCTCTCTCTCTCGCTCTCTCTCTCGCACACACGCACACTGTACCACACATAAACTCCTCCACACTCACAACCAACCATCTCTCTGTAACTCGATGAATCAGATAAAGAAAAATAAAATACAATTATTGAACTTTGACATCTAACACTATTTGCACAATGTCAACACAAACCAGGCAGAACTAGCCCCGTTTATAATAGACACATATTCTGTATAAAAACGTGGACTGGATTAAACCAGACTGTCGTCATTTATTTGTGGCCCGGACGCATAGTTCACCAATAACTGTTAAATATATCCGTTGCAGTTGTGAATCTCTGTTTCCAAAAAGTAGAGAGGGTTGTTCTATTGGTGTGGTTTAGCGTCGGGGTTATCAGTACAGCCGGAAATACCCACCCTTTAGTATTTCTGTTCTTAAGGGCAGATGTCACGCCATATAATTAAGCGCACATAACTTCGCAAATGTAATTCTCATGGGGGTCAGTTTTTGTGGTTAATATTTCCATGTTATTGGGATAGGGGTCAGTTTTTTGTGGTCAATCTTTCCATGTTCTGGGGACAGGGGTCATTTTTTGTCGTCAATATTTCCAGGTTCTTGAAACCAGGGTAAGTTTTTGTTGGCAATATTTCCAGGTTCTAGAGACAGAGGTCAGTTTTTGTGGTCAATATTTCCCGGCTGTTTTAACAGGAGTCAGTATTTGTCGTCCGATAGTTCCACGTTTGTGTGACCGGATGACCGTGGGATGTATGGGGAATGGGGTTTGGGGAAAGGTGGGGGAAACTTTGCGCATACAATCCCATGTTCCCAGGACTGGGGCAGTGTTTTTGGACCTCAAGTTCCCGGAAGCAAACTTCAGATGTGTAGTTCCAAGTTTGTGTGACTTTGGCCAGTATATATGGCCCATAGTGTAGTGCCATTTCTTATACACGGAAACCAAAATTGAGGCGTGTAACTCCAAGTTCTTGTGACGGGCCTAGTAATTGGTGCCTATAATTCCACGCTCCAGTGACGGGAGCCAGTGATTTCGTTCCAGGTTCCTGTGACAGCGGCCATTGTTTTTGACCTATGGTTCCAGGTTCCTGTGACGGGGACCATTGTTTTGGACCTATAGTTCCAAGTTTCTGTGACAGGGGTCATTGTTTTGGACCTTTAGTTCCAGGTTCTTGTGACGGGGGCCATTGTTTTGGACCTATAGTTCCAGGTTCCTGTGACGGGGGGCCATTGTTTTGGACCTATAGTTCCAGGTTCCTGTGACCGGGGGGGGGGGGGGGGGGGGGGGATTGTTTTGTACCTATAGTTCCAGGTTCCTGTAACGGAGGCCATTTTTTGAATCTATAGTTCCAGGTTCCTATGACAGAGCCGGCAATTGGGGTCTATAGTTTCAATTTTCCTGTGACGGAGGCCAGTGTTTTGAACATATAGTTCCAAGTTTTTATGACGGGGCCAGTAATTAGTGCATATAATTTCATATTTCAATTACGGGGACATGGTTGGCCTTATAATTCCATGATTCTTCTGAAAGGGATCTTGTATTAGGAATCGATAATTCGAAGCCCTTATAACGAGCGTTAGTTGCTTACTTAATCCCGGTTGTAACTTTAACTAAAAAGGTTGTTTCGTGTTGTCCTTGTTATTCTTCTTCTTCTTTCGTTCGATTGAAATTTGTCTATATTGCAATGTTGTCTCTTGTATTAATTTAACTGTCTTTTTTAGTTCACTCAGCTGTCCATAGAGTTTATCTTCCACTGTCGTCTCCCTAGGCCAGAAGGTTTGCCTAGATATGTCTAGAGAAAAAGAGTGTTGAGGTGCTACATAGAACCTGTACTTTTATATGGATGTGAAGCTTGGACAATGAGCAGTCAAGCTGAAATACATCTGATGGCTGTAGAAATGTGGTTTCTGAGGAAAATGCAAAGAATACCATGGACAGCCAGAAAGACCAATGAACAAGTCCTTCAAGAAACAAACGAAGATCGTAAACTGATTAGAGAGATTAGACGCAGACAATCAAAATTTTTTGGGCATGTTATGAGAAGAAATGAATTGGAGAACTTAGTGACAACTGGTAAGATCGAAGAGAACAGACCAAGAGGAAGACCTAGAAGCAAATATCTGGATGGCTTGGCCTCATGGCATGGTCGAGACAGAAACACAGAGCTGATCCACGACTCTGGTGATCGAGTGAGATGGCAAAACATGACCGCCCACGCTTACCGGCATGGCACATGATGGATGGATGGATGGTCATATTTTGGGCAGTCTTGGAGTATGTGATCTGCTGTCTCCGGCGACAATCAACATGTACACATGCTGATTTGTCAACTTTGCATTTTTTATACATGTGGGTTGCGTCCTGCTCTGAAGCTCAAAATAATTATTTGTTCTGGCCTGTCCATAATACGGTAGTCGTCTTGAGCAGGTTCTGGTGGCTTTCTTGGTGATTTGATCATTCTTTTCTTTGGTAGTATGTAACGGGTAAATTAGGTTGTTCTTCTGACGCTCCGTCTTAGCTAATCGATCAGCTCTCTCGTTTCCGGGTAGTTCACAGTGAGATGTTATCCACTGTATGGTAACCCTATGCTGGCTGCCAAATTCATAAAGTAGTGTCCATATTATGGCAATTAACCAGACAGGAGCGCCCCAGGTACT